>LN891145.1:35486-109702 GCA_900010015.1 Tuber aestivum
ATCGTATCATACCCATGGGATTTGGTCATTATGACAATATTTCATCCTTGGCGGCCGTCACATCTGATCGTATGTCTCCACAATGTAGACGAACGCCCTCACTCGCCGGTGTATCATCCATTCTTCAGGGCACTTCAAGATATTCTCCCAGAAGCATGCAAGCAGACATTTCACATTCGACCATGCTTCGGCCGAAGACGAAAATAATGTGGAAGACATGAGGCTCGGCCCCAGGCAGTCCAGGGCTCCTCGATGTATGAGGTCCGGTTGGCAAATAGCATGTCAGCGAAGCTCAGCTCAAAAATCACCTAGCACCCAGCCAATAAAGGCAATGTATCATACAATGCCCTAATAAACTGCTATCGTATCATACTCATATCACTTTCTAAATAGCATTCCCAGAGGCGCAGCCCGTGACTCCTTAGTCTATCCTGTCTATTTAACAACCCTTGAGTCTAAATAGTCTATCGGCTATCGTATCTGCCTCATCAGAGACATAATTCGCACACGGGCAAGGCATCCCGGGACACCAATAGCCATGCCCATGAACGCCCCCCCCCCTAGGAGATCCAAAGTCCCGAATATGGATCTTAACCAGCGGGAGTCTCCCGCTCGGGGCCGACAACCAAAGGAGAAAGGAATAATTCGGGACGGCTGACGCCCCCATCCTCAAAAGATTATTGCACGTCCGCGCACGGAGATCAAGTGCCCGGGCAAACGGATAGGGCCCGGTCACGAGAAGCATGTCTAAGGGCATGTACCTCTGACCCTGTTTCCCTGGAAATCTTGGACCCCAAAGATCATTGCACCGATAAAATTCCGAGTGATCAACCATGACATATAGCTTTCGTGTGGCGGTGGAGGCGTTTCCCCCAAAGCTTATGATAGCATGGGACCGCACAGACAACTCCAGGGTCTCGCCAACGTCATCAGGTCGACAATAGACAATGAATAATCCAATGCAGCAGACAAGACTCGCTTCCCAGCGATCATTACTTGAGGAGAACATAGCGGTAGGCACACCCAATCTAACTACCTCGAGCCCTCCGCAAACTAATCTTGACCCTGCAGGCTGCCGAATCTCTTGCAGATTCCCTATTCCTCAACGCAAGGTACGACGAGTCTCTCGAAGCCGCAATAAACTCCATCGAGCATTGCATGAAAGCTCGCCTTCACGCCCCTGACGCCAACAAGCCGCGGTTGGGCGAAAAGTGCGAGCAGCTCATCAGGAAGGCCGAGTGCATTAAAAGGCTTCAGAAGAAGGCACTGGAGAGGGCTCAGAATGGGGATCGTGATCAGACGTCCGCACCACCAGTACCTCCCCCGAGCGACTCGGGAAGTACCACTGGTCGAAAATCGCTGATCTGCACAGACAAACTTACGGTTAAAGAGCAAACTCTCCTATGGAAGTCGTCTAAGGTGAACGGCCTGACTTATCCACCATGGGAGAACGACCCTAAGCCTTCAGAATTTTTCCCGGATGGGCTGTTTTCGTAAGCCACTGTCGTTTTTTCTCCTGTGATTGGGATTGCCGGCCTGACACAAACGAGAGACCCCTCTGGATTTTTACATCTCTCCGATTCACAGCGATCCATGTTAGCGGCTTGGAAACGACCGGACGAAATATTTGAGGGCGGGGAGGTTTTGTTTCCCGGAGGGGGACACACACTTGACCTGACCCAAGATGTTGTCACCGATTGCTCGGTAGTGGCTAGTTTGTGCTCAGCTATAGGAAGAGAGGGTAGTGGCTTCGGGAAGGTAGGCTATTTGTGGGATTGGGAACTTTCCTTGCGAGATATCAACTAAGCTTTCGGTTTAGATTATTTCAAATATTTTATACCCGCAAAACAAGTATAATTGTCCGATAGCTAGTCCACTCGGGAAGTACATCGTCAAGCTCTACTTTAACGGTTGTTTTCGCAAGGTTGGAAACCTTCCCACCGCTGTTGAGCACAAGCGCTCACTGAACTATTGTTAGGTGATTGTTGACGATTACCTACCCGTTTCGAATAATTCCCGGTCGTTGTACGTGACTTGTCGTAACGATCCAAAAATCTTTTACCCCGCGCTCATCGAGAAGGCCTATCTAAAGTTGATGGGCGGATATGATTTCCCTGGCTCGAATTCTGGGACGGACTTGCTAGCGTTAACTGGATGGATCCCCGAGCATGTATTCCTTCAATCCGATGATGTACTACAAGGCAGCTTGTGGAAAAGGATGTACAAGGCATGGGGATATGGCGACGTTCTGATCACATTAGGGACTGGGAGCATGACTAGGAGAGAGGAGATGGAATTGGGCCTGATAGGGGACCATGACTATGCTGTCTTAGCTCTGAAGGAAGACAAAGGTCAAGGCATGCTGTTGGTCAAAAACCCATGGTCTGAGGGTACAGTATGGAAAGGCGCTCCTTCGCTTGACTCGGACGAAGAAGAGGATTTTGATGCCGGTTCCGGAGTTTCCGCCTTCGAAACAAATAGGCTCAGGAATGCGCTCCCGGCTGCTTCGGAAGAGGAGGCCGCTCCTGGTGTATTCTGGATATCGCAAGACAATGTTTTTCGTCATTTCACAAGCATATATCTCAACTGGAATCCAGGTCTTTTTACACATAGGAATGATACTCACTTCGCCTGGGATCTTTCGGAGAAGAGGTCCGAAGGCTGTATCGGGGGAAACCCACAATTTTGTCTAGAGAACCCAAGCCCGCACCCTGCACTCGTCTGGTTGTTGCTAGGGCGTCACATAGTTTCTACAGAATCCTACAACGCCCAAACCGGTATCACGGACGGGAAAACAAGCTATATATCATTGTGCGTATTCGAAAGCCCGGGAAGGCGAGTCTACCGATCAGAATCAGCCCTCCACATTGGTCCATACGTTGATTCACCCCAGACCCTCCTCCGTATCGACGCAATGCCGCCCGAAACGAAATACACTGTAGCAGTTTCCTCCCAGGACCTGTCCAAGGCCCCGCACACCTTTACGCTCTCCGCCCTCTCCGTAAACTCAATCCACATGTCCCAAGCAGAAGACCCCTACAGCTTCCACAATGTCCTGCAGTCCCAATGGCTTCCCGACACCGCTGGCGGCAATGCTCAATCTCCAACCTACTCCATAAACCCACAATTCCGCCTCTCTGTCTCATCAACCTGCGATCTAATGCTCCTCCTTGAAGCTCGCGATACCCTTCCCGTCCACATAAAGTTGGTCTGGGGTAATGGAAAACGCGTAGCGTCGGTGACGACCCGCGACATAATCACCGAAAGCGGGGAGTACCGCCGTGGCTGTGCTTATGCGGAAACCGCCTCATTGCAAAAGGGCACATACACAATCGTTGCGTCAACCTTTGAGCCCGGCCAAATCGGCGACTTTACTCTAACCGTCGCGTCTACCATCTCGCATGCTACCGTTACCGAATTGCCCTCAGAATCCGCAGGCAAACTGCGCAAAGACCTGCAGGGCGTCTGGGAAGCGGGTGTGACAGCAGTGGCCTATCCACTAGAAGTAGAGCGTCTCACTAGGGTCTCCGGCACTGCTCGTACGCTGTGGACGAACTCGAGGGCGCAACCGATGCTTAGGATTTCCATCGAGAGGAAGGTTGGCAGTCGGGGGAGGAAGACGGAGGCTAGTTCTGGGGGCGAGGGGGAGTTCTCGGACGTGCCGCAGGGGGTTAGGACTGGGGATGTGGACCTGGAGGGGGGATGGGATTACTTGATTGTTCTCGAGAGGATGGGGGGCGAAGGGGGGAGCAGATACGGGATTGATGTGCTTAGTGATGGGGTGGTACACTTGGGGGAGCGGGTCCTGGTGGGGGAGTGATGGTTAGTGAGTATATAGGTTAAATTGCAGTTGTCGTTGGGCATCGCATGATAGTTTGTGAAGCAAGGTTCTTTCGACCGGTGATGGAGAAATTTATCGGGAAGGATACCATATAAACCGAACAAACTGAATGAAGCATGATACAAAGCAGCACACAAACGCCAAGTGCACGCTAGACCGGACAAATAAAATAAAAAAGCATATTAACAAAACCACTACCAAGAGCCCCATTCGTATATATCACACCGCCACTAAATCCACCCAATGAAATCACTTAAGCCTATATTATTATAGAAAAAAAAAAAGAAAGCGTTAGCCCAAATCCCCCAAATCCATCGCCAAAAGGACCACAAACCTAGACATAATAGTGCTCTCTCCGCCCCGAGGCACATAAGTTCCACGGCTCCTAACAATCTCGAGCATATCTTTGCTCTTATCATCCCGACACTTGATAACAGCCTCGACCCAAGTGATGGGGAGGTCCCAATAACTCTGCTTGAAGGCATCATACTTCTCGCCGAGAAGCGATTTCTCGCTGCAAATGAGGGCAAGGAAGTGTTCCAGCACGGTCCACACACCTTTGACCTCGCCCCTATCAACGAACTCCGTCAGGAAGCCGTACCCAGCAGCCACGTCCGAGCGGATCTGCGCTGCGGCCTCGGAAGTGCGGAATTTTGCACCTCTGTTGTGCACGCCGCTGAGGTAGGCTACGCATGTCTTTTCCGAGAGCTGGTGCATAAATGCCGGGAACAGGTCTGCGTCGAGGCCCGGGCTCAAGTCGACGATATAAGAGCGCATAGTCGTGGCCATGGTCTCCATGTCCGAGCCGTTGTACCAGGCTGGGGTGAAGAGGTTCTTTATCGGGGGTTTGAGGTCGTTGAAGATGATTTCTATGATCTGGGCGAGGGAGTAGGTTGCCAGGTCCACGAAGCCATTCATGGCGTCTTCCAGCGCGCGGCGGACTTGGTCTTCGTACTTCTTAGAGAGCATTGGGGCGACGCGGTCCGAGATTTCCTGTGTGTAGGCTGCCGAGCGGATTTGGTCGTTTGCTACTGCCATCATGTACTCCAGGATCCCGTCCGGGAGGTCTTCTAGATCTTCCTTTGTGGTGGCTTTGATGTGCCTGTTTATTTCGTCTGCCATGACTGCTTGCCAGCGAGCCTGGCGGTCCTTGAGCAGGCGAACGCACTCGTCCACGACTCCTGTTACGACGTTGCCCCTGTTGCTGTCGAGCGCGACATTTAGTTGCTGGTTTATCATGGTGAACATTGTTGGCACGCTGGGCATGTGCCATTTTGAGTCTTCCTCGTTGGGTTGGTGGGTTCGGAGAATGAAGTCCTTTGTGTCGTCCTCCATTATCTTGCTCATCCATTCTTCCATCTTTCTGACAATCAGTTGGGAGTATTCCTTCAGTAGCTCCGCTTCCCGGCCGTCGATGAGCTGAGGTTTTAGTTCGGCTGCCTTGACGCCGAGTGCCTTCATACCCTTATTATATTCCCCGTTCCATAGGATGATGTTTAGTAAACCCTGTCCGTCGAGGTCAGACTTTCCGATTTGGTCTTTCAGAAAGCCGTGCATCGAGTTGTGGTAGATTTCAAGGTACGTGTCGAAGATCTTCCAACGTCGGGGCATTAACTGGACGAAATCCCTCTTGACAGTTTGCAAATCGGCAAAGTACCAGCTCAGACACTCTTCCAGACCTTCCGGATTGTCCTCGAATCGCTCCTTTGCAGCTTCGAATTTAGCTTGGGCGGCGGCTTTTATGCAGGCGAGGAACTTTTCTTTATATCCTCGAGCTACTTTGGGCCCTTTTTGTATCGATTTGAACCTTGAATCGGCCTGTCAGCGATATCATGACGGGGATGGTTTTGGCCGTTATACCTTGTAGCTAGATCCTGGTGGCTGTTTTGAGCTTCCTGAAGAGCTAGGACCTTCTCGTCCGACCGTTCTTCAGAGTCGATGATCTTTGCAAGACGAACAACAAGACTCCTATTCCCAGCTCGAACCAGCTCGATCAAGCTCATAGAAATGATCCCAACCCTCTCATCAAACATTCCGACAGTATTCTCTAGTGGTGAAAAATAGCTCTCGAGTGTCTCCTTAACATCGTTATCCGCTCGCTCGCTCTGGTGCATAACATCCTCTTTGAAATCCTGCAACTGCATAATCGCGAAGTGGATGGGTAGAAGGTTCGGCATCTCGTTTGCCAACGCTGGGACCCTAACGTCAGCTCTGCCGTGTACCCGCTGGATGAATTCTCAAACCCACAGTCGCCGGAGTCATCAGCAAGCATGCGGCCCACCTCTGCCAATCGAGAATCTAGGCCCTGGAGCTTGGACTTGATCTCCTCCACAGCAACAAAATTGCGGTGAATCTTCGAAATCTTGTTTATCAATGGGAATTCATCGATCATCTCCTCCGCTTCACTGCACAGTTTATCAATCTAAGCGTTCGTATCAGTTTGGCCAGCATTCTCAACGATCCGGGAGAGTAGATACTTTAACCATCTCCTCCTTGACAGCATTCAAGATCTTTTGCCCATCATTGATAGCATCGATTCCAGACTAGCAAATAATCAGTGACCAAAGCCCCCCGGGAGTCGTTTGCCCACCGCGGAAGCTATACCTGCGTAACCTTGAGTTGTGTCGCAAGAGCAGCCTTAAGCTGTGCATCAACATGGCCTTTCTTCCGTGAGAATTCAGAATTGAGCGAAGCTATCCTGTCAAGGTCCTAAGCGAAACAACGATTAGCTTGAGCACCTCTTATAGCGCACAGATAGGGGAGGGAATCTACTTCCGGGTGTCGTAGGAGCTCGGTGAGCTTAACGGATATGCTATCAGCTTCGTCCATCGTGGCATTGGTGGGGTTGAACTTCTCTGGGGGATTGCTCTTGAAGAAGGCATTCGTGAGGCTCAACCCAGCGAAAGTGAAGAAAGAGCTTGGCATTTTCGGGTAATTATGTGCTCGGGACCAACAGCCACAATTTTGAGACAACGATACCGGGGCGACGAGGAATGAATATTTCAGAACATCAAGAAACGACCAAATCAATATCATAGATTCACAGTTTTCTCATTTCTAAAGGACAAAATTATTTGCCGACTATTCCATGGAAAAAATAAATAAAACACGATCTAGAGTTGTTTAGATGAGTTTAGCAGGGATTTGAGAGATATGTACCAGAACAATTAGCTCCCCCTGTAACTTAGATCAATAATATATATTCTGTAGCTTTCCGTGACACTCGAATAAAATCGGTGTTATAAGTAGTCTACTATTGGGCCCGTAGTATCGCCCTGGGCGCCTGCTGATGCCCAGGAAATATTATTCCCGGGGGGCTCTAGACACTCTTTTCTCCTTTCCCCCATTGGCACTTGGACTCCTAGCGCGAGTGCGCCTTTGTGACCCTGTATGATACCAAGGGACTCAACGTTGGGACCCCGATGCACGTACAATTTGGGCCGGGATACCACATTGAAATTTTGAGTCCTCAATTTGCCTACCGGAAAACTGAATCAACAGGTACGACATCTGCTCAAGAAATCTTCCCTCGATCCCCCATATGGATGCAGCAGAGACACAACCATGGATAAGTCCTCACCATCCGAGTACCATCATATATATTTCCCAAACTCCCCAATCGGGTAAACGAATTGAAGGCTGTGAAAGAAAAAAAGGTAGAAACACAGCACCTCCGGAACATGCTCAAGAAATTATGTCATACCTCCCCCGGACAGACAGACAGACAGGAACTGAACCGGTGGGGTGGGCAACTGGCAACTGATGACCCCAAATCACCGCCGACGGGCACAACACAATTTCTTCCGGAATTGCTCCGGGAGATGGGAGGACCCAACCGCGAGCTCGTACTCGTACCTCCTCCTATATCCCTCTTACTCTGGCCTGCTAAGCCAGTAAATGCAAATCCCTCCTCTAGCCCGGCCCCAGAACTCCAGACAATCACCACGGGGTCCCACTTCATAATGGGGTTTTTCTGTGCAGCGTCTCACAACTATTCCCATCTCCTTCAGAGGGCCGACTTTGGGTATAATGTCAGGCAGTACAGTGCGTTGAATTGAATAGTTTTCCCGGTGCATCGGTACTATGTGGATAGGCTAGAGGCTCAAGAAGTGAAAGAAGAAGAAAAAAGGAGCGGTATAATAGGACAATTGTCACTACGCTAAGCAGTAGCCCAGTGATCACCCTCCGACAGCTTCGGCGTCTCTCTTCTTCACCACCAGCCAGAACGAGGGCGATTTAGAAGCAGTAAGGACAAGTCTCTACCACGAGAGGAAGATTCCCCATACTTGATATAGGAACAGTAAATGGGACGTACCGTACAGGTGGTTTCGCCACTTGCATAGCCCGACAGGCACCTCGGCCCCTCCCTCCCTACCGCAGCCCATCAGTCAGTGCAAAGGAAGCCGAGCCCGTAAAGCGAACCTATGGATCGTATCCAGCGAGGCTGTAGGTTATTTATTTTAAGCCAACCCAGACTTGTGGGAGAGAGGTTGCGGTACCCAAGTGATTTTCTAGAGGGAGGGGCGTAAATTCAGTTTAGATCGAGTGCAAGGACCTATGAGCACTTCTCTTCGTTGTAATTTTTCCTAACTGCGTGCCGCGATTGTAAATTGGCAAAGTCAAGGGTGGAATTGTTCATTGTTGGCGAGTGAGATTTTATGAGAACGGATACGCCGGAGGCCGGACGGTACATAGCGAATAAGGGTAGTCTAAATAAGGGCGCACAACACTCGAGTCGGAAGTATCAAATTGTCCACTTCCCATGGGTGAAGGATCGACTCGGTTTCAACATCCAATAACATCTGAATGGTACCGTGAGCAGAACCACAGCATGTAGACATCGCCAGTCAAATATTTCGTATGATCAAAGTAAAAAGCGAGTGCATCTCAACAATAGACCAGCTTTCTTCATCTCCCACACCCACCACCACCAGCCCTTCCTCACAGGAAAAGATCTAATGCTTCAAAAAGAGTCTCATATCATTTGCTAAATAGAAAGCAATACAAACCAGGGTAAGTCGGCCCAAACACCAAAGAACCTAGTAAAAAAAAAAAAAAAAGTAAGGAGCCATCCAATCATTTACAAGCCACCGGAATCACATAAATCGTCCAGTCTTAACACCATCCCTAAACCTTACAAAGCCCCGCCACGAAGACGGAGAACCAAGTGCAGAGTAGACTCCTTCTGGATGTTGTAATCAGAAAGAGTCCGGCCGTCCTCCAATTGCTTGCCAGCAAAGATCAAACGCTGCTGGTCTGGAGGAATACCCTCCTTATCCTGAATCTTCGACTTTACATTATCGATTGTATCAGAAGACTCCACCTCGAGGGTGATGGTCTTTCCGGTCAAGGTTTTAACGAAAATTTGCATTCCACCACGGAGACGAAGGACAAGATGTAGAGTAGACTCCTTCTGGATGTTGTAGTCTGAGAGAGTGCGACCATCCTCGAGCTGCTTTCCAGCGAAAATCAAGCGCTGTTGATCTGGGGGAATTCCCTCCTTGTCCTGGATCTTGGATTTGACGTTGTCTATGGTATCCGAGCTCTCAACCTCTAGAGTGATCGTCTTACCCGTGAGGGTCTTGACAAAGATCTGCATTCCACCGCGAAGACGAAGGACCAAATGGAGGGTAGACTCCTTCTGGATATTGTAGTCGGAAAGGGTACGGCCATCCTCAAGTTGCTTTCCAGCAAAAATCAAACGCTGCTGATCTGGAGGGATACCCTCCTTATCCTGGATCTTCGACTTGACGTTATCGATGGTGTCAGAAGACTCCACCTCAAGGGTGATGGTTTTGCCGGTCACTATGACATAAGGTTAGTTCATGCCACGTAAGCAAAGATGCAGGAAACCTACGAGTCTTGACGAAGATTTGCATACCGCCACGAAGACGGAGAACAAGATGGAGGGTAGACTCCTTTTGGATGTTGTAGTCGGAAAGGGTGCGTCCGTCCTCAAGCTGCTTTCCAGCGAAGATCAAACGTTGCTGATCCGGGGGAATTCCCTCCTTGTCCTGAATCTTGGACTTGACATTGTCAATAGTGTCCGATGATTCCACCTCAAGGGTGATGGTCTTTCCAGTGACTATAGAAGAATGTTTAGAATTTCATCCAACTCGCATACCCTATAACAACCGATGGGAAAAGAAAAAAAAGGAAAGAGAGCAGAGAAACAAAGCAGAAAGGGTCCAGATAAACTCACGAGTCTTAACGAAGATTTGCATGGTTGATTATTGTTATGGAAGATGTTTTTGTTTGTTTCTTAACGGGAGTCTTGATGGTGAGCAGAAGAAAGGTTGTAGCGGGTGGGGAAAGAAGGATGGTTGAGGAAAGAGAAGGAGTCAGAGAGGGGGAAGCAGTTTAAATAGCGGTGGTGCACAAGCCTATCGCTCACGCGGCGCAGCTGGCCTCTCCAGGCGCCAACCGTTTTAGGCTTAAGGGTTTACCAAACGCGCATCCTGTGAGGCCACCAACCCACAGCATGCTCCAGCCATTTCTATGGGGACCTCCCCGGTTCTGTCCCCAAAATTTGCTGCTGCCTCCAGCCAAGTTTACATACATACATAGATACATACGGTACCAGTAGCTGACCTTTTTCGTTACCGAGGGTAAAGCCCTTTTTTTCTTTTCGCCATCATCATCTACGGTATGATACTGTACGAGTACTGTACCTGTGGCGAAACTCGTTCACAATTTTTTTTTTTACGATAATACGGTAATTACGATTACAAACCGAATGATCTCGCCAACAAGGAAAAAATGTCCCCCCCCAACCCAACCCAAAAAGAACCCCGATAATGCGAGGGTCCTCCATCGGGGGTTTACCGTAGTATAAACTTTACGAATTCCTCAATCTTCACTGACTCTCCCCAAATACCGGTACCGGTTGGCCGTCCTGGCATAGATTCCGACCTCCCCGTTCAGAACCCGACTTTCAGTTTTTCTGCAGGACACCGGTGAGTTAGAGCAATTCCTGTAGCCGTTATGTGAATCCTTGGGTTAAGCATGATACGAAGGAAAACCAGGACCAGGCATGTTTCCTTGTCATCAATCACATCATACAAGTACAAGTATCTCACACCGCAAATGAGCTCAAGCCGGGTCCTCAAAAACGAGCAAAATCCGAGGCCTATCATAACTACAGTACCGGCAGTAGTGTCAATCACAGATGGCAACAACGAATCCCAAAACCGGAAGCCCTTCTTTATTTTGGAGTCTACCGAGAAAAATGCAAAACTCTGCTAGTATCATATCGAGAGTGAAACCAATATCATACTGTGTCATACCCAGATAACTTACCCGCAAGGTGGAATACGGTGCGGTGCCGGTACAGCCGGAGTGAGCCCGGGTATCATACAAGTATGATATGACACCTCGCCAGAAGCCCCCGTAACCCCAAGCTTAGTGGCAGGGTCCGACACACGGCCGCTCGGGCCCGGAACACCGTACAAGTACCGGAAGTCCAAACTCAGCGCACAAACCGCATGAACAAATGACCCGGGTCGAGGAGAGCATCGTCACCACCGGCACCCTCCGCACTGCCCTGCCGCCGCCACCGCGACCCGCCACCGCCTATTGTACGAGTTAAGATACGGTATATCATGCCGGTATGATACAGCACTCTTCGTAATCATCATCGTCCTTCGTACCCGTCCACGCCGCAGCAAGTAGGAGGAGGAGGCACCGACTACGGTACCATACCGGTACGCTATTACCGTATACGGTACTCGAGCACTCGTACTCACACGACGTGGCGGCACCTTACGCGGGCAATGTATGGTGCGAGTACAGTTACAGGTACAATATTGTGCATAGCCACCATATCCCTACAGCAGAGTACTTTTGAGGGGGGGGGGGGGAAGGAGCGACTCCTGCATCGCGAGGATAATACGCTACTGCACTGCTACTACAAGTTTATTATCTCCTTCAGAGAACGCTGTGCATCCTTTTCGGCACTCGGGCCTTAATGGAGCTGGGGCCGGACGAACTGCAGTACAGTACCGGACTGGCTCGTATCGTCACCGAAAATGCCAACAGTGACAGCAGGAGCGGTAACCGGCACGACACTCCAGCAGGTGCTGTACGGTACGGTAGAGCAGCCGGAAGCGTCGGTAATCACCCATTTGAAAGGTGGGCTAAAGTGGGGGGGTGGGGTTCCTATCTATTATTATGATATTCTGTGGTTTCATCTACAGTGAGAACCGGAATCATTCAGAATAGCGCTGGGAGAATGGATTGTCTTTCGGCCCCATAGTCAGGACGAATGAAAAAGGAGAAATGCGACTGACCCTGTTGGGAGAGATGCAACTCCAACCTCCTGGTGAGATTTTCAATTATTCCGGTCTTTACAACACCGTACTGTACTCATACTTGCATCACCGTGTGAGGTAAGGGGCTGTGTGAAAATATGCATATTATCATAATTTAATTCGTATATGTGCATATAAAAAAGTCGTCCTCAAAGGAATATTGGCTTTTCCGATTATACATTTTTGTTCATCACACGGCACGGTGAAAGGGCTGGGAAGGACCTCCCACGAGCAAAAAAAAAAAAAAAACCACTAAAAAACAAGGCATACGGTACGGTCTCGTTTGATAACTTACAGACCCCTCTCTCTCCTCGTAAAAGCATTATCCGCCCTCCCCCACCAAAGCGACACTTTGAAAGTAATGAAAACGAAAGATAGCAAAACAAACTGAGCGCACAGATAATGACAATGGAAAGCTTTTGCTTTTGTAATGGAAAATCACCGCCTCATCATCCCTCGATTAACGCCGCCTGAATTGAAACCCCGCGAGGGGTCACGGTCTATCGTGTAGAATGAAAAACACTTTAAAAAGCTAAAGGGGTAGGGAATGGGGAGATGAGACGAAACGAACCGAGTAAATGAGTAAACCAAGCCAAGAGGTCACAGGTTGTCGTAGAGGTTAAAGGGATGGACCCAAACAGAGCCCCGAGCTGCCCGGGCTTTTACAACTGGGTGCCGACATCCCCTACGACGATGGCAAGGCGCTGATATCCCCCTTGCCATTCTCGACCCATTTAGGGTCGATCAGTTTGTTCCTATCGTTATATAGATGCTTGTATGCGTTACGAATCGTTCCGTCGCTAACACCCGCGATCGTCGAAATCTCTTTCGCCGTCTTGGGCTGTTTCATGAGATAGGATACCATGTAAATGCAAGCTGCAGCACTGGAAATGGGAGATCTCCCGGCAAGGGTACCGATGGTGGCAGCACGGTCCGCAAGTTCCTGAGCGATGGTGGTGCAGTTCTGAGTGAGGTTCAGATTGTTGCAATAACGGATCATAAGTTCGGTGGCCCTCGTAGAGCTCGTAGTCTTGTACTGCTGACTATCGTCCACGATGCCGCCCGACTTGGTGATCTCATCCATCTTCTTGCTATCCTGAGCCGCGAAGAACTTCTCCAATGCCTTGAAGACACGGCCAATTTCCTTCTTGGGAACCTTTGTCAGAGCGAATATCTCACGGAAGGTTCGAGGAACTTGGCATTGGCGGCAGGCGATGAAGATGCACCCGGCGATAATGGCTTCTTGAGGCTTCCCTTTGAAGGCCTTGTGATCATCCACGATCTTGAAAAGTTGCTTCGCCGCATCGGAGACGACCTTCTGGATATTTATAGAGTCGCAAAACGCACCAATTTCCTTATACGCAGCGAGCAGCCCTTTGGTGGACTTATCACCAGCGGTCTTGTTCTGAGCTCTATGAAGCTCCCTTCCAGCGCCTCCCGGAGTGTACGAGATTGTGGTCTCCAGCTGAGCACCGTTCAAGAAGGGGTTCGCCGCATCTCCGACACGGGAAGGGTCATCGCCAGCCTGATCGTCGTTCGAGAAGGTACGCCACTCGGATCGAGTATCGACGATACGGTCACCGAGCACTAATCCGCAAGAGCCGCAAACCATATCCCCGGACGAAAATTCCTCCACAATATTGGCGGGCACCTCGCGACAGTCGGGGCACATAACAGAGACATTATGATTGGCTTCCCATGGCTTGTCGGGGGGCGGCATAGTCATGACGGAGGATTTCCGAGTTTTCCCGCTCAAAGACGACGTTGGGCGGCTTGGGAGAAGGGAGCGGTCAAGGTGGGGGCAGGAAAGCGGTGGTTCGAATGGTCCGTTGACCAAATTTTCAGCCGACCGGAATCCCCCCGTGCTGCCCTATTGCTCTCTCCCTGCGGTGGCGGATCCTCCTTGCAAAGCTTCGCTTCGGTAAAGACTGGGAAGCAGACCTGACCGTCTGCCGCTGAATACTGTGAGGCACAGTATGAAGTGGTGGTGGAGGTTGGGAAGGGGGAAGGTTTTGGTAACCACGCAGAGGTGAGTTATGGAAGGTATGGCGATGTGGAGTGGTTTCGGAGTCAGCATCTTGCTTATGTTTGGCGAAGCTAGTGCTCGATCAGCGCTTACGTGCCAAGATATGGGCCGAGCCACGCGCAGGCTGAACCCCGAAAAAAATAAGCTCCTGTCACATGACGAGCTTTCAAGCCTTTGCCTCGAAGCCTTAGAAGAAGAATGGAGCGGTATGATAGTCTACTTGAAATATGATAATAATATTATTATGATGATAAAACAAATATCATACAGCAGCATTGGTAAAGCTCTTAAGAATTATACCTATTACCCATTAACAACAAGAGAGCAGCAGGAGCCCTTGAGATACCGGTATTGTAAAGCCCTACAGCAATCTGTCCTATCATACCGAATAATAAGAAAGATAGGGTTAGAGAAGCGACCCCCAAAGGCCCCGGGGCACTGTGCCTGGATACGTATGAGAGCTTTACCAATGTGGCTGTGTGTACTCGAGTACCGGTATGATACTGCACATTGCGGTATAAATGGCATGACAACAGGCACAGCAGCAGAAAACGAGGACTGTTGTCTGCTACCTCACCCTTACAAGTTCCCTTCAATCACGACATCACGTTTACAAGTAAGCGGGTACGATACGGTAGTGGTAATTTTCCGGGATTTTAACACCAATCGTTGCCAGTGCGCGCACTCTATTACACAAAAGTTTCCCATCCTGGGGGGATCTTCTAACCAACCGGAACCGTTAGTGTTTCAGAAGCGTGCCCCTATAAAACCACCTGTGCCCTGTAATTGCCTTCTGGCGCGGGACCCGGAATTGCACATACTGTACAGTACGGTACTCTACTCGAGTACGGGCAATACTCCTGCAAATTCTCCCAGAAAGGAAAGCCAACAGGAAGTTCTTCCCGCTTCCTACCGACACACCGGTACTTTGACACGCCCTATACTTCTGTGGTACCCCCTCACTAGAGTCATACGGTATCTTGCCTTATCCGTATTATACCGAGAACGAAAACCGAAAACCACCAATCTTGAAGATCTAATCAGATCTGCTGCTCTCCTTTCTCCCTTCTGCCGGGTCGGGTGGGCAGAAGAAAGGAAGGGGAGAAGAAAAGTGTAAAAACAGGGTCAACAGATACTGTACCTGTATCTCCAGCATGGAGGAAAATACGGAAGAAAGGTTCCCACCGAGACCCCGCATTGCCCGGGGTATGGCTTGAGATCCGAAGAAGCCAGCGCTAGTCCCACAGTACTGTACTGGTACCAGTAATACGAGAGTACGGTACCGGTACCCCACATTGTACCACACAGGTACCGTATGATACCGGGACCCCCTTGATCCCTTGAATCACTGATCGGGCAGGGATCTCAAAAGGCCCGCTTTTTTTTCTTCCCGCCACCCCGCGCCCGCCCTAACGAGTGCACTGTACCAGTGCTTATGTGCAAGTACCAGTACGGTAACTAGTGCTCGCAAATGGTACTGTAAAAACTCTTGAGATTTACTATCTCCGCCAGGTCTCCGGTATCCGTGTGAATCGGGGCATCGGCCCAGCCCACGATACTGTACCGGTTGTTTTCGTGAGCTTGGAAAATTATCGCAGTTGCAAAAACTACCGTACCGGTACTGTAGTTAACCGGGTCCAGCAGAGCCTGAGGATTCGGCGTGCACCGTTGTCAGGAGAACGCTAATCCTTCTCGAGAACTATTGTCTCTGGATCCCCAGACCAGTCAGCCAACCGAGATGGCGAACTGCAAGAGTTGTTATGGCGTGGTGCAAGGTGTCATAATCGTGATTGACCTATGAAGCGCGTCGTACATTTCTGCTGAGTTAGCCGCCGCATGATATCATGCCTCCATGCTTCTCATGCCGTATTGGGACCAATACGGCACAGTGGTTTGAGACCGAGTGAGTGTCTGTGCGTGGACCCTACCGTAGCTTGATGTCTAGCACTTGACATCTAATACCGATATCATGCTGTACCGGTACTCGAGTACCCAGGTGCTTGTGCATAAAATCAACTGGTATGATAGGATAAAGGATCACTTGCACCATCATCACTCGATTCTTGATTCCTCCAAAGCTATCCGGAAACCTGCTTGCCAAGCCACCAGGAACCGCAGCCAATTCCCGTGCCCCCGGCAGAACGATTTCCGGATACGATACCTTGACTAGTGCTCGAGTCACTAGTACTCGTACGGTACTTGAAAGCGAATTGAGATCTCTCGAATTGGGGGTATTCTCCGAGACAAGCGCTTGTATCCCTCTTCGTGGAGTCCATCTTGCAAAATTTTACGCGGTGCGGCACTTTGCGAGCAAAAGCGAATTGAGCATTTACGCCGACATTTTCTGTGAAGAGGCCGGTTGAGTTCTAGCGCCAGTGACTTGGGTGAAATCTTGCTCTCCGAGTGGGGAGGTGGTCGATCGGGCCAATGAGGGGTGGTTCCACGGATTGCCCCGGTCCGTGCCTAGTGCTTGCCGGTTCCTGAGGGACCATACCGTATCCGGAGATCCCCTTGTCCGCTCGGTATCAAGGGTTTGGGGGGCACAGTGGTTGTACGAGTACTCGTACAAGCACTGCACCGTATAAGTGCTTGGTGGGCATTGGAGCCAAACATCGCCACGGGGGGATTTCAGTATACATTTGGAACTGGCGAATACGGTACCGGGTACATGTGAGCGCTCGTGTATCGTGCTCGTACGGCAGTGCTGCAGAGTGTTACCTTCTGTTGTCCTGTTTCTCACCGGGAGGGGGCGTTGGTTAAGGTTGGATGGTGCTGCGCATCCGGAGTCAGCCCTTTTGGTGACCACAATCACGCACTACCGTAGGGTCAATAATGAGCGCATCCTAGAAAAGTATGGTTGAGGGGGACTCTCCACAGGACTAGCCAGAAATATAGCTTCCTTACTCCTGTGAACGCCGTTTCCCGATCGAGTGCTGTATCGTTAAGTGTTGGGTAAAAAAAAGGCTTTTGCGTACTGGCCCCAGTGATCGCAAGAGAACAAGGTCAGATTTAGGCATCCAGTATATGCAGCGGGGTGTGTGCGGCAATCACGCAGCAACAAGGTACGGTGCGGTACTGTAGAGAGGATACAGTCTGGGGTGGAGGTTGGACAAATGCCACAAATCTAACGTAGTATTGGACACCTGAAGCCCACACACTTGGTTCCGTTGTTGACTTGGGAACTAGCGCCCACCGGAACCTTTTTTCTCATCCGATGCTCGCTCGATGGAAAAGAGAGAAAAAGTTTATGGACACGGAGAGGAGAGGGCATTGAACAGGTATACAGAGATTTTTGCTCAGTCGCCGTATTCCTTCTGGATGTATTCATGGCCAGTTCAATTGGGTGGTTTTGGTTTGTCGAGAGGGCTCATTTCACGCGTCCAGCATCATCCAACATTGATTGTCGTGGGGAAAAGAAAAACCGGATCACAGAAGATGTAAGGAAGGCCGAGGAAATGCGTGGCTTGCGACGAGTTGCAGATTAGGGATGAAAGCCGCTGCTCGTACCACAAAATACAAGGTATTGCGTATGATTTGGTTGCATTTGGGGGAGCGGTACAGTACTGATATTACCGTAGCTGGTTCGGCAGCTCAACCCCGTTAGTCGATACCGGTACTTGTACTTGTACGAGTACTCGTATCAAAACACTTGACTCTCCTGAGCTTGGCATCTGGATGGGAGACCCCTCTTTCCGCAATCTCGTATCACCCCCCCAGTCCGCCGCTATCCAAGTTCCCGGATGCCGAGGTCAGTCCGTGAGCGCTCCCAATGAATAGTCATCTCTGATATGCGGCTAAGCCGATTGATGGCACGGTACTCGAGCGGGGAGAAGATACCGAACATTTCATGGTTTTTCTATCCGCCAGAAGGGGTATCTGTAGCAGTTTGACAAATAAGGACTCTGTTCACGGATTACCTCCCCCACCCAAGTGCTTGCTCTGCACCCTGATACGAATGTTTCACAGGGAGAGAGATATTAAGTACTGTACCAGTACGGTACTGTACTAGCACAGTGGGGGTCTTTTGGGGAAAGATGTCATGGTGCAGTGCATGTGCACGTGTACTCGAGTACTGGATTAGTTGTCTTGCCGAATGGATTTACCAGGTCGAGATGGAGTGCTTATGGCTGGTGGAGGGAGACTTGCAAGTCTTCCAGCATGAGTGCTCATACTGTACAAGTGCTAGTGATCGGTGTCTGAATTGAAGGCCAGGAGGGTACCGGCAAGGCAGATACGGTATATCCGGTTCGAGGCTGGCCGTTTGTTGAGTGATTGTGCAACCATCCTTGGTGAGTTACTTGTACCGGTAGGCGCTCAGCGCGCCATCTCGTGAAAAAAGTGCCGTAAAGACTCTTGGAATTCACTATCTCTACTCGCCCTGTAATCTCCGGATTCTGAGTGAAAGGCTCCCGAAAAAGATTAGGGGGTGTTTGGCCCGCCAAATCTGATTTGAAATCGTGATTTGAGATCAGATCTTGGCAACTTTAACTTAGATTATTTATACTATTAATCTAGGAACTGTATGTAATTAGAAGTAATAATCCAAGTTAAAGTTGCCAGGATCTGATCTCAAATCACGATTTCGAATCGGATTTGGCGGGCCAAACACCCCTTAGTGTTTTCCCTAAGCGGTAGAGCCCCAGCATCCAGGGTTTGTTGGATCCTATTAACCGGTAAGAGTACCGTATTCGCAATTCGGTTAACCTGTAGAACTAAACCAATTGCGAGTAAAATAGAGATCAGCACTAGCTACGGGGATACGCGTACCGGTAGTGGATTCCAAGAGTTTTTACGGTATTTACTCGTCGAACCCACTATCTGGGATCGGCCTTGGATCCACCCGGTGAGAAGCCCCCGGGAAGGAATACAGGATAACTTGGGGAGGCTGAGCTTACTGGATCTTCTTAACTGGTACCGTATTCGTAGTTTTGTTCGTCTACCTTTCTACGTCTATCGTGGTTTAGGCCGTGATTTCTGTTGAGAGTCTCCGATAGTGGAGTTAAAGAGTATGATAAATAGGGAACTCGAATAAATTGAATCTCGAGCTATCATAGGACGTTGAAGTTACCTTCGCTTGTATGATACCGGTATTATTATGCGGTGTTTGTGTTATGATCATCTTTTTGTCTCAAGCCAGGGCTCAGGGGTCAGTTTTTGCTGTGTTCCTGGTCCCCTACGGTATCCAGGAGAGGGAATTCTGGACGTCCTAGCGTGAGGCTCGATTACGGTATTCGAGTTTTTACGATATCATAATTATGATATTTGGTCTGGGGTGCCTACCCTCTCGGAGTGGCGGCCTAAAGCGGTTAACCGTATCCGGTGGATGCCCCTATTAATCCCGCCATTGGTTCCACAAATAGAAGTGAGCCTAATGAAATGAGAGGCGTTGGCCCTGTTGCGCCATCAGATGTCAGTACGAGTACTCGTACCAGGTATGATAGTGACTTTGCGCAAAGACTCTGGATGTGGGTCAAACAGGGTTCTGGGCCAATGAGATCGCTAGAATTTGACTCTGGATGCGAAATCGCAAAGTCTCTGCACCGCAATCCTGGCCAGGACGACCCTTCTAGTCCAAACGTGATGGGCCCCCGACTTTGCGAGGCTTTACTCGAGTATTCTTTCCGGTATGACGTTATTGTGTCAAGCGATACTGTACTAGTGCGAGTACCATCCGAGCCTCACGAGCTCACCATCCACCAAAAGGCTGCACCCCCGGTAGCCAGTTCGTCCGCACCTGTCTGCACATTGTCCGCGGGGCTGAGAGAGAGGATGTGTTTGTCGATACCTTGGCGGGAGTAGGGGTACGGTACTGGTACCGTATACTACTTGGTGATACCTACCCGTACCGTACTGTGGTTATCCACGTCTACAAGTTGCCACACAGACTAATACGAAAATCATGTTGGGTACGAGCACCGGCCGGGGATGTCCTTGGATAGAAGCCTACCCAGGGGGGGGGGGTTACAGTGATACAGTCGCACCCCGTTGTCCCGGATGGCCAAAATCCCAAGAATCCGTCCGGGACAGCGACTTATCCGGGACAACAGGTTCAGTTTTGGTGTAAAGAAATTTATAATTCATAGAAATTCATCCGGGACAGCGAAGAATCCGGGAGAGCGAGGTCCGGGACAATAGGGTGCGACTGTATGAGGCTTCTCTATACCGGTGCAGTACCGTAGTCCTTGTACCATATCAACCCAATTATAATCCAGTTCTGGCCATGGTTTTATGTTCCCGCATTCACAACTTCCGTGCTGGGGCCCTGACGCCGCTCTTTTCTTTTTCTTTGTCTAATATCGGTAGTTGAACATTGGTCGTGGACTAAGATTCGAATGCATCGGGGGGGGGATACTCGAGTAGTGGGCGTTGGTTGATCGGCACTACCTTTGTACTTGTAGACGTGTGCAATGCCTAGGTAGGTACCATATTGTACGAGTACTTGTGCCGGTGAGGCTTTGTTGCGCTGGGCTATCATATCCGCAAGGTTGATACGGGTACTATTGCGTTGTTACCGTAGCTGATGTCCCATGTACTTGTGGCACCCCAGTTCACAGTTTGGGCGTCGCTCGTATCCAAAATTCGCCGTGGGGAGCCCTTCCCCCATGTCTAAGGCTAGTGTGGTGAGTCGAGTCAGGGGGAACCACTTTGCGATGGCTGATGGCAGCCTCCGTATAAGCACAGTTGGGCTAGCAGGGTCCTTTCATTGAGTTTATTGCCTTTCGAAAATAGTTCTGCCCATCCCATTTCAATCTCACCCTACTACGCAGCCTATCCGCTGCGGTATTTCCCCATTTAGGACTGGTGTTCTATTTTCTGGGAATGCTTGCTGGGCTTCTGATCTATAAGATGCCCTTGCTCGATCACGAGGAAGGATGGATAGACGGTGCTGGGTGCAAGAGCATAAAGACTCTTCGTGGCCCACGTCCAATTCCATTCTGCCCCCCAATACCCACGGCCTGCGATACTAGGGGACCCACCCGATAGAATACAATGACCAAATCCATTCTTTTCTCAGTTCTGCTGGCTGCAGCTAGTTCGATTGCTGCTTCACCCGCGCCCGGCTCGTCTGCTCACCCAATCGGCCTGGAAGTCCGCACGCCAATCAATACGGGACTCGTGAATGTTCACCTAACCCGCAGATCTCCTTTGAGCGATGGGGTAGAATACACCTACGGATCGTGTTCTGCTTTTACTTTTCGGGATTCCCATCACTTCGTCTCGAGCACGGCACCTGGTGATATTGCCGCTGATCGGTTACTGTGGAAAGTTCCTGAGGATGCCCCTCCTGGTGGTTGTATATCAGCATGGGCAGCGAATGGTGGAGGCTTGCTCGGACGGAGTCTTCCGTTGGACGTACAGGCGGGACTCAAGAAGAGGAATCTTGCAAAGAGGGAGATTAATCCAATCAAGATGGATAATAGTAGTGGGATTGATACTACTGGCCCGTGGTTCGACGGGGTTAAGTTGCTGAAGGATAAGGAGGTTCCGCCGATTGTCATTGAGGAGCTGAAGAAGAAGAGTGAGTCGCCTTGCGCGGGTACTAGCTGTGATGGGGAAGCATTGGTTCCCCCTTTGAATCGTATGCTGACATGAAAGATTGTAGAGATCGGTATTCTCGGCGCTGGAATGTCCGGACTTATGACGGGCGTGGGTTGGGCCTTTTCGCTACTATACATCACTTACTAACGTTTATAGTTGCTACTGGATTCCCAAGGGTTTCATAATTGGGAGATCACAGAGGCGTCCCATAGACTTGGAGGGTATGTACCGGGGACGCTGAACTAAACTTCTTTTATTTCCCGGGGACTGTGCCGCTGACTTTGTCTAGCCGTGTGAAAACTCAATACTTTGCCGGAGGCCCAACTACAAATGATTATCAGTACCAGGGTGAGCTATCCGCATGCTATAACTTTTGATTTGATTGTGTAATTTCTGACAATTCATTAGAGATGGGACCAATGCGATGTATAGGCTCTGGTATCCCAGCAATCTGATTGGCTTGCCACTAATATCCCTATAGTCCCTCGCTCCATCAAATATGCCGGAACGAACGAAACCCTGACCATCCGTGACCACCACATAGTTTTCCAGCTGGCCGATTACCTCAACAAAAAAAACAAGAATGATAGGGACCTCGCTGTAAAATTCATCACTTGGATCCAGACAAACCCGAATACTCGTTCCTACTTCGAGGGTATCAGGAAGCCGGATGGATCCATACCCACTTTGGCCGAAACACAGGCCGATCCTTCGCTTAACCCTGCACCCATAACTGATCCTAGTTATAAGGAAGTTGAGGAGAAATTGACCGAGCTTTTGGGGACGAAGGAGAAGATGGCCGAGTTGGCGAATAATGTTTATAGGGCTCACAAGAAGACTGTTGGTATGGTGGCCCACTTTTCTAGGTTAGGAGTGGGGAACTGATCTTTCTGTGCATCTAGATGAAGGATGGGATGATTTTTCAGAATTTGAGTATATTCATACTCTCCTTGGGTATGTCACTCTCCGGACGGTTTCGCGGCGGGGGCACGGCCCAAAATAGATACTAAATGAGCATCAGAGCATCACTTAATGTCACCGACTTGGTTCTTGGCTCTGCCGAAGCTATTCCCCAGTCGTTCTGGAATGATTAGTAAGAAAATATCTGCCGTCTTTTGGAATGCAACGCAACCCCGAGGCTAAAGCTAGTGATAGTATGGATAATGTCTATTTCTCTGCTACCGATTGGGCAACTATTGATCACGGTGAGAATAATTTGGATGCCCTTAGGAACAAGCCTTAAGATTCTGACTGGTTCACTATATATCTAGGCCTTAATCGTCTTCCACTCGCATTCGGGCCTACTGTAGAGGATAGGGTCAGGTTTGGTCGAAGGGTCGATAAGATCGACTATTCGAAATCGGCAAACAAGGTCAGATTCTCCTGGAGAAAGAATTTCCGTGATAGAGATTACTTGACTGCAGAATATGATTATGCTTTGGTCGCCGCTCCCTTTTCCATTGTCAGAAAATTAAGAATTCCAAGTTTGACACCTCCTCCTCGGTCGTTATAGAACGATCGCTAACTACCAGCAGGGTTCAGCAGTGTCCTCGGAAGAGCTATCAACAGGTTGGGCTACATTAGTGCTTGCAAGGTAGCAGTACAATTCAAGACACGATTCTGGGAACACCTGGACCCACCTATCCTTGGTGGTTGTACGACCACCGACATTCCGCTCATCCAGAGATACTGCTATCCATCATATAACCTGAACGGTACTGGCCCGGGAGTGCTTCTTGCTTCGTACAACTTTGCGGGCGAGGCGGATCGGTCAGTGAGCTTTTCGGACGATGAGCACATTGAGCACGTGATGGCCGCCATGGAGGAGATCCATGGTCCTGTTGTAAGACAGCAGTTCATGAGGTAGGTCTTCTCGTTGGGTTATGTGTACACCGCTGCCATGTGCTGACTCTAGTTAGGGCTGAACGCGTATGCTGGGCTCTTGATGGGTTTGAAGCGGCCTCGTGGGCTGAGCCACTTATTGGGCAGCATAAGCTGTACATCCCTTCGTACTTCAATGTAGAGAATAACGTGAGTCCTCTCAACGCATGCTATTATTTGACTACAGGTGTTGAGTTTACTAGATCATCTTTGTTGGGGAGCACACCTCGTATACCCACGCTTGGGTTGCTTCAGCACTAGAGTCTGCTGTTCGGGGGACGGTGCAATTGTTCTTGGAGTGGGGTCTCGTCGACGAGGCGAAGAATATCACGGAGACTTGGATGGGAAGATGGTGAGTTTTCGGATCAGTCTTTGGGAGTATTGAATAGTGCACTAACGGATTATTAGGATCACTGTCTAGGACTTGGTAGTGATACGTGTTGTTGGTTGTTGGGATGGGTTATGGTTGGTCTTTTTCGATATATCTTTTTTTTTTTTTTGATAATTTCGCATATGACGCGAGTATGGTAATTAGAAAATAATCGGTGCGTAGAGTACCGGTAAGCTACGGTGAATATTCATGGGGCCCTCACACATTATCACCCACATTTATCAGTGCAGTCACCTGGATCTAAATTACTTGCAGTAACCCGTTCTGGGGAAACCATGATGATGTCCTTGGCCGAATCCCTCTAGAAAGTTGACATCCACCCGCTGCCTCTGCCACAGCTTTAGCTTCTTAACACGGGAAAGTTTGCACCCCCCTTGCCCCTTCCTCCGAACCAAACCCCAGTACACGGGCGACAACCGGTCCATCAATCCTATTATATATACCACCCGTATCCTCGTCCGCTTGCGTAGTAAGAATAAAATCCCTCCCCACCCGCACCATATGTGGCAGCAAGACTGTCCACGAGCGTAGCACTCGCACCAGACTCACAAACCTTGGCACGTAGCGGACCAAGAATTGTATGATACAGCACCCTATCACGTTGGGGAAGCCATCTAGAGCCGCAGCCGCAGAGACGATGTGGGATTTTGGGCTTGTGGAGGCAGTTAAGTCTGCCGTTGTGCGGTGGTTTGAGGAGGAGGCTGGTTAAAGCCGAGCGGGAGAGAGTGTGGCGACGGTATAGCCTTCCTTTCGATTGGAGGATTTTAGGTTATGCTTGCACTAATGTTTCTGCCGAGGATTAGGCCTCCTAGGGTCCCTTTTTTGATTTGGACGGTTGGGGGTGGGGGGAGTTGTTTGGCCAGTGGGAATGACCTTCGTATGATATGATAAGTGGATCGGATTAACCGATTCGATTTCAAGGAATTGATTTTTCGTGAGAAGCTTATCATATTATGTATCATACAGTATTGTCCATACAGAACGCAACTCGGAACACGAAGCAATCACCGATAACCCCACGCAATCGCATCCCAACACGGAAGGTCCCGCGCATTACCAATCCTCCTCCCCGAATACAGAATTATTATCGTTGACCTTCTGGCGCTGACAAGGCGACCTGACCTGCATTTGTTCCCGCATGGTTCCTGGAGAGTGCAGTACTTGTGCAACTCCAGTATCGAGTAATACCATGTCACACGGTAGTTGATTACGGTGCTCCTGCGGTGCACTGTGCCACCGCAGTCCACAGGTGTCATACCTGGTACAGTACTCGTACAGTACTCATAGGGTGGGAAGTACTGTACTGTGCGGTAAGCATTACGAGGTGTGCCGGGGGAACTAAGCCAAGATGGCCGATAATTACTGCAATTGGGTTGTGGTACAGTGAAGCACGGAAAATATCGGTCTGGCGGATTACGAATAAATTTAAAATGTGGTCGGTTGCGCAGTATCTTGCTACGATATAACTACGAGTACTAGTACTGTACTTGAACATTTGTGCTCCCTTTTTTTTTTTTCCATGGATGGTTCATTTACAGGAAGCGTTGTTGGCACTATGAAATGTTAGAGTGTCCTGTAGTGAGATTAGCTGACGGCACAACCTGCTAACTTAGTAGCACAATACAATGGTCAAAAGAATGGCGAATATTCGGGTACTCCAGCGGGGCAAGGACCCACAGGGATGGGAAATGGGTGATATCCGGTGTGCATTGCGCTTGTAGATAGTTTTTATTTTTTTTCCTTAAAAGAATCATTTTGTTTGTATGTGTATTGCCTGGGCACAACTTTCCGTGACTAAGTGCCAACAACGCTACTTACAGGAGTTTTGCTTGGATTTGTGTGATTACCAGTAGATATGTTCTGCGGGGGGGTTTAAAAAGAAATGTGGGGATGGGCCCGCCCGGTGCTTCGCGGTGAGTGGTATAATACAATAAGTATCTGGCCGTCCGCTGTCACATTTCTCTGTGGAAGTAGTATTAATATACTATTAGCTCATATCTCTTCTAGGCTTCGTCAGGGGGCCCAATTTCCGCGGAGCGGGGACAAAATAACCTGGTGCAAAAATCATCCAAATCGGACCAAAACTGAAGGAGCTAGATAGATCTGAAGTTGCTAAACTTTAAAGAGCTCTATCTCACTCAGTTCTCATTTGATTTGGACGATTTTTGGCTTAACCTGCAGTTAATAACCTGCTCTTGGTGTCCCATTTGTTGGAAACGGGACCCTGTAATGAACTCTAATCTCTTCTCCTTATACTCTTTTACATTATATCTCTATTTCAACCTCCCTTAGTACCTTATTCTTCTTTATTAAATTTTCATACTTCTTTACTACATACTTTTTTATTTTATACCTCTTTAGTACCTCTTACTCCTTCATTTTATATACCTTCATGTTAGGTCCCTTCACTTCATATTCTTTTACTCTATCCTTATTCACCTCATACTCTTTCATCTCATACCTCCCCAACTTATACCTTTCTCCTATATTCTTCTTTATCTTATATCTCTCTATTTTATATTCTTTTACTTCATGTCACTTTATCTTATACTTTCCCACTTTATATACTTTCATCTTAAATTTCTTCAACTTACTCTTTTACTAGTACCTCAGGCTTATACACATTCACCTTATACCTCTTTAATTTCCGGGAGTATATATAATCTCTGAATCAACAGCAGGATGTGAGGAAGCAGGGGTTATAAAGATAGAGAGATATGTGAGGAAACTAAAATGTGTCAGAATAGAGAGTGTGAGCCCTTTTACTTGATTGGGTAACTGCTTTATTTTGCTACTTGTTGTTTGTTGCTGAAAATGTCAGCTCTCTCTATAGTGACTACCTTTACTCTCTTTGTATTTTAGTTTCTTTTTTTGTACTTCTTGTAGAAGATACCAACAACTCTTCTCACTTTACTCTCAGTTCTATTCATACTATGATTTCTCACCTCCACTTCTTCTTGGCTTGCTATTATCATGGTCTTTGACCTCTTTATCTCACACTCTGTTAAATATTTTTATTTCATATTAAGATTCAGGAAACTGTGTATCATACTCAAGCTACAGTAGTAGAAGGTTCAAATCCTGTTTAGTTCAGAAAGGCCAACCCAATAATTAGCTTTAGCATCTATTGGAAGTAATCATTAGATATGATATCATACTTCTGTGCACCTTTTAAGAAGCCATTGCAACCAATTTCAAGTATGATAGACAGAATTGTGTGATGGCTTGGCAGGGGGGTAGGGGCACATTTCTTGAGTTGCTGGGTTAGTGTGATGCTCGCGTGATACAGTACCGCATTATTTGGGCAAACCCGAAATCACACTAGAGTAGTCAAACAATGGGTGACTCTTTAGGCGAGGGGGATTTGCAGGAGAGTTGCCCTCTAGAGTTAGATTTTGGTAATAATTCCACAGGGCGTTTTTTTTTTTTACCAAAGTTTTACATTTTCGTGGGAAAGAGTATCCTAAAGAAGTTTACTCTCACTCGCCTAATGGGCCAAGCTTTATCATACTTAACTGCTCTAGCGCGATTTCGGGTTTGCCCAAATTATGCGGTAGTAGGGTCTTTGGTTGCCATTTCCTATGCGTTTGCCGCCGTGGGTTTCTTTCTGGGGATGATTGATTGGAGAAGGCTCTGGGTTAGGGCCTTGAGTGATATCTTATGATTCAGCAGGAACGCTGGATGTTTGGCGTTGATGTTGACGCTGGCATCGTGCCCCCATCGCATAAAACCATACTGTGAGGGACTGAGGATAGTGGTAATCTTCGCAAGGGTTCTGCGATATCTTATCATATCAGCAAATTCCCGCCTTCAGGCCGTCACCAAAACAAGCACAGGGCTGGCGATAGGCAAAGTCAGGTCGCTGCCCGTAACCCTAGTAGCGGCCTTTTTTTCCCGGTATGATAGACAATAGTATCATAGATCCTCAACCAACCAAATGGTTCCTTTCTCCCACCCCACATAGGATCGCATGCACAAAGGTTTCATAGCTTTCCCTAGACAACCGCAACAACGGCCAGTATCCTGAGTGGTTTACAATATCTCGGCGGAAAACGGTAGCTATGGAAGGTATTCACCAAGATAGGAAAGTCCCCGCGGCAGGCACAGGACCACAACCGCCAGTGAGGGACAGGACCTTTTTCCTCATTCAAGTCAACAACTTCAAAGTCGGCATGGTTGTGTTTGAGTTGTATAACGATCAGGTTCCTATCACTTGCAAAAAGTATGGTTTCCCCCCCCTCCTCCCTCTCCGTGAAGCGTGGTTTGTGCAGTTTTCTGACTATGCTCGCACCCCCCGTCAAGTTTTCGAGTTTTGTGCACGGGAATGGCTGGAAGGGTAACACGCCCGTGCGGCACCATCGATAAACTCCATTACCGTGGGACCAGGGTTCACTCCATTATCAAGGAGTTCATTATTCAAGCTGGAGATATTACCAAAGGGGATGGTACGGGTGGCGCGAGTATATACGCGAATGGTACTGAGACGTTTGACTCTCAGGGATTCGACCAGGAAAACCTGGGGTGGAGGCAGATAGACTCGGCGGGGTTGCTCTGCATGGCTAACCGTGGCGGGAGCAAAAGCAATACAAGCCAGTACGCACCCTTTTCCCCTCTCCCTGAGGGCAAATTGCTACCACTAACCAATACAGATTCTTCATAACTCTCTCACCCGCTCATTACCTCACCAACCTCTACACAGTCTTCGGCCACGTGATTGACGGGATGGAGATCATCGAGGAAATAGGAAAGATAGAGGTCGGGTATAAGGACTATCCGAAAGTTAAGATCGAGATATTAGAGTCTGGAGAGCTCACCCCGTTGGGCCAAGTGAGGGTGCTATCGCCCCCTGTCGCCATCAGATGTAGGCCCCCTCAAAACACCCCGGTTATGCTACCCCAGCCGAAGCCGGCGAGCAATACAGGTGCCTCAGGGCATAAGAGGACTCATAGCAAGCAGGCCACGGCGCTGGGGGCTCGGCAGGAAGCGGTGGCAGCGGGGAGAGGTGACGCGGACGAGAATAGGCATCCCAAGAGGAGAGTTGTTATGTTCACGCGGGGCGATGAGGACTATGACATGGATCAGGGCGGGCCGTCTACTCAACGTTTTGCGAGGAACTACCTTGGTCCCCGCAGTTCCCTTAATGAAGCCTACCAGCCCAACAGGAGACGGAGACTCAATCACGGAAGGCCACTGTTGGCCAAGAGGTCCAGGAGGTGCTATCCCTACCCGAGAAACTCCAACGAGGGAGAGGGCAATATCAATGAAGAGGAGGGCAGAGAAATACCCAAACATCAAGGATTCCGGCACCAAAATTTCTTGTGATAACTGCCACGACAGGCACGACACTGGGATACCCTCCTAGGGGTATCGTAATGGTCGTCTGATCAGAAGGCGTATCTACTTGCATTAAAGGCAGAAGATGCTTTAGCCACGAAACGCTTAGAAATAATGTTACCGGGTCTACAGGATGGCTCTCTCCGTTACTAGTCTATTCGGTAGTCATTTACTTGAGTAGTCTTGTTGTTACTGATACCAATGTTTTCGCATCCTACTTGTATTATATGTATCACTACTCACAGTCTTGAGCCGAAATAAAAACATTTACGAGTACATCCTTTAGATCTCCTGATTGCTGTCCAATGAGACGACGGCGGCCGTGTAGCACTTTAGGCAAGAGTATCCGGGTTTCTTACTGCACATACCGGTATTATATGACGTCCCGGACAAACCACCAAGAATACCGGCCTCTGCATGAGGGACACCGTGCCACGACACACGAACAATGAAATTGTGAGAGACAACGGCACTCTCCCACCAAAAAACAGTGGTATTCGAGGTAATTACAAAATGCCAAAAAAAAAATTTAAGCCCCAGGTCGCTGGATAGATAGCTCTAATTAGTTCTGGGAGTCACCCACATAGACCCTAGAAGGTCCTTGTCAAATAAGTCTCAATCTCTAGCTGCTGGAATTGAGATTACCTTCACAACACCACTCGGGAAGTCATCTTTATTTTTTTGTGTGGCAACAGGAAGATTCCCAAGTTGGCATCCCACATGAATTAACCAGTAGAGTAGAAATGATATCCAGATTCCCAAAATGAGAGGAGAAAGGGGAGAAGTGGCAATAGGACCAGTGTATGAAATTATTCCCACATCAATGTCAAAAAATTCCTGGTTGGTATCAATGTGGGCAAGCTCCATATTTTTGGTGTGTAATGCTGCCTGTCCCACTATTTTCTTCACTTGTGTACGACGGTGACATGATACGAGTGGGTTACTTTGTATCAGTCACAACCGGAGAGATAATGATACCGCACTCGTGCGACAATTGGCCCGGAATATCCAGAGTGCGCTGGAGGACGAACTCTACACTACGGTATTGGGCGTGTTTGTTGGAGATGTTCCTGAGTTTGTTACCGCATTCGGCAGACGGGTTGGCTCCTCATTGTGCCAGTAAGATCGGGTCGAAGCATGCTTGTGCTAAAAATGAATACTCTTTCGGTATGCGCTGCGGCTCGGGCACTGGTATCAGCATAACTTACTTGTATATAATTAGAGTGAGCATGTACGAGTGGTATACCGGCAATTGATCATCCCATCGGTTTTTCCTATCTGTATAACCTCTTTCTCCTCCTGGACTCTGCTGAGGGTTGGAGGCAGAAGTTCCGGTCGTTTGCTCTCTCGGGGAGCAATCATAGCGCCTTGGATTGAAAACTCTTGGCGCGCCAAAAGCCTCAAACCACCCTTTGGCCCACCCGTACTCGTACAGTACAGTACTTGCACGCTGCCGTAACTTATTCCCTTACCTTGTTCCCTCTCCTTTCAGTCCTCTCTTCCGCCCCCTCCACAACCATCCACAAACCTCCATTGCCATTTCCACCCTCAACTATTACCCATCGATTTCATCGGTTCTGCGGGCTCAGTCCGTCTCCTACACATACCCATTGTACAGGTAAGCTGGCCTCGCTCTCTCGGCACTTTTGGGAGGAGACAAGAATCTTTTGGGGGTGGGGTGGCACGTTTCAACTGACATCACGCGTCAATCGCATCCTATTTCATCGCAGCCCCCGAATTTTCCTATCAGCTTTTGCGTTCCCTCATAACCATCACACTCTCTCAACTTCGTCGCCCAACATCGATATCCATTACCTTTCCATCCCGCTAACCAAGATCAGGTTACGATTTCTCTTTACTCGCGAAGGGTTTTTTTTCTTTTTCCTTTTCTCTTTTCCTTTCTTTCTTTGATTGTTGGCCATGGCGGAACATAATAACTCGGATGACGCTGATGCCGCGTTTCTCAACGCGCTCAAAGCCGAGCAGGAGATGGCTGAAGCCGGGCAGAAAGCCAGCGAGCTCAGGGAGGAATCTGAGCCGACCGGCGATGGGCCGGGAGAGGGAGCGGGACAAGAGGCTACTTTTAGGGAACTATCTGATCAAGTTGAAGAAGACAATCATTTACAAAGTAACGAGTCGAAAGACACTTCGACTGCTGCTGCTGGTGCTACATCTCTTCCCCTAGGTGTTGCTGTTGCAAGTCCCGACGACGGCCCCTCGAGCGTCAACGGCTCGGCAATGGGTGATTCTGCCACCCAACCTCTCCTGAATGCAAACATGGGCGCTGGTCCAAACACGCAAGAATCGTCCGCAATTTCCTCCCCTTCTGTTACTCCCGCTGGTGCTCCTGTCCCTGCTGAGAATAATAATGATTCTGCTCCGCACTCACTATCCGTTACCACTCCCACTGTTGGTTCTAATAATAATGATTCCTTTCCTGTGTCGTTCGCCACCCCTGCTCCTGTCAATGCCCCTTCTGCTGTTGTACCTGTTCAAAGCCCGGTTCACAAGGGGAATGCGAGCATTGCCAATAAGAGGAAGAGGCTTCCACAGGACATTGTAGGACAGCTTGAGGATAGGATTGCCGAGGATCCTAGAGGAGACATTGATGCTTGGTTGGCTTTAATTGAAGAACATAGGAAAAAGGGCAAATTTGACGATGTTAGAGCTGTTTACGAGAGGTTCTTTGTAGTATTTCCAGCTGCGGTAGGTGTTTCCGCTATGCCCAGTTCATCTTTCGTGCATCCATGTACCGGTGATATGTGGAAGCTTGTGATGTGCGAAATCGCTTGCTAACTTTATCACTTTTGTTTTAATACAGGCCGACCAATGGATCTCCTACGTTAAGATGGAACTGGCAAACAACGAGTTGCAACATGTTGAGCGCATCTTCCAGAGATCTTTGTTTAATGTCCCCAATGTTGAGCTTTGGTCCATGTACCTGGATTATATCCGCCGCCGGAATAATCTGACCACAGATACCGGAGGGAAAGCCCGGGCGGTTGTTAACCAATCTTATGAATTTGTATTGAACAATGTCGGATGTGACAGGGAAGCCGGCAGGATTTGGACCGAATACATCCACTTTGTGAAGAGTGCGCCCGGAAATGTAGGTGGCAGTGGCTGGCAAGACCAACAGAAGATGGACTCCTTGCGGAAGGTATACCAGAAAGCCGTTACCATGCCCATTCAAGGCGTCGAGCAGCTATGGAGGGAGTATGATCAGTTCGAACAAGGTTTGAACAAGTTAACGGTATTTGAGCCCCCCACGGGAACAATCTGATTCCTGGTGCGCTAACGTTGGGATTTTGTAAATGATAAAGGCGAGAAAATTTCTTCAAGAACGCTCCCCAATGTTTATGACTGCCAGAGGTTGTCTTATCGAGTTATCCAACATCACTAAGGGCCTTAGGCGTGATAAATTGCCCCGTTTGCCGCCTGCGCCAGGATATGAAGGTTACGAGGATTACACCAAGCAGGTTGAGCTGTGGAAGAAGTGGATCCAGTGGGAAAAGGGCGATCCCCTCGTTCTTGCCAAAGAAGATCCCGCAAGCCTGAGTACAAGGATTATATATGTCTTTAAACAAGCTCTTATGGCTTTGAGGTTTTGGCCGGAAATCTGGTTTGATGCCGCAGAGTGGTGCTTCGCGAATGGAATGGATGACCAAGGAATAGATTTCCTCAACCAGGGAATGGCTGCGAACCCGGAGAGTTGCCTTCTACACTTCAAGTACGCTGAGAGATTGGAAGCAACCACCATCATTGAGGGTGGGGAGGAGGCGCTTATACGAAAGGGTCAATTGATTAGAAAGCCTTACGATGATTTGCTCAACATGTTATACGAGCAGGTCCAGAAGATTCAGCGAAAGGAGAAGGAAGAGCTCGCTCGGATTGAAGACGCCTTCGAATTAACCAACCCTCGTAATGCGGAGGATGACGACGAGGATGATGACCCCAGTACGGCTGCAAATAGGGCAGCTAAGGATACTCAAGTTGCGGCATTGAGGGAGGGCACAAAGGCGCAGCTTCAGGTAATGACAAAGACCATCTCAGCTGTATGGATCAACCTGATGCGCGCCATGCGACGCGTTCAGGGCCATGGCAAAGTGAATGAGGCACTAGGTGGAAGTCGTCAGATATTTGCGGACGCAAGGAGGAGGGGCAAGATTAATAGCGATGTGTATGTAGCAAGTGCACTGATTGAATACCACTGCTACAAAGATCCTGCTGCTTTGAAAATCTTTGAGAGGGGGATGAGGCTTTTTCCCGAAGATGAGAATTTTGCGCTGGAGTACTTGAAGCACTTGGTCGCTATTAACGATATTACTAGTGAGTCTCAGTCCATACACGGATACTAAGCGTTCCCTATCCTAACTGTTCTTAGATGCAAGAGCCGTGTTTGAGACTTTTGTTGGCAGAGTGACGGCCGAAAAGGCTCGAAAGGTGTATGAATTCTTTTACGACTACGAAGCTCACTATGGAGAGCTTGGCCAGGTTTACAAGATGGAGAAACGCATGAGCGAACTCTATCCTACTGGTTTGTCAAAATTCCTATCAGGGTTCGTGAGAGCATTACTGACCGATATCCTAGATCCATACATCACTCGATTCTCGAGCAGATATGCCTATAAAGCCGTTGATCCTTGCTCGTTCCTTGCCGTTGTCTCCCCGGCACAGCAATGCAAGCCTAAATCGCAGGCCATATCTCCACCGGCACCCGACCACCCTCGGGACGGCCGCGACTACCGGGACCATCCTCAGGCTCCTCCGACTGCCCCAGCCAACGGCCGAACAAGTTCACCGAAACGGCCTGCGAATGAAGAACTCTCAGACTCTTCCGAACACCAGAGGCCCAGAAAGCTCCATCGGCCTGACTCTCCATTGAAAGGTGCCGCAGGTCGAAGGCTGGATCAACAGAAACGTGCCCAGCAGCAACAGCAACAGATGATGCAGAGCCGTGATCGCAATATCCCCGATCGGGACGATGGTATGCACAGAGGGCCCGGACGCGGAGGGTATCAGCAAAACCAGAGGCAGCCTCAACAACACCAACCCCAGCAGATGCAAATGCACCAGCCGCCCGCCCCAACCCAGCTCCCCGACCTTATCATGTATCTTTTGAGTATTCTACCAGGCGCGGACAAGTACCAAGCGGCAAGATTTAGACCGGAAGCCATGGTTGGGCTTCTGGGCAATATTAATTTGCCTAGGGATGTGCAGGCGAATAATCGTGAGTCTGCCAGTCATCATCGTTCCGTCCCACAGCGTCCGAGACGACAGTATTAACTACAATAGAGCCATATCCGTATCCGAGATAAATCTTCTTTTTTCTTTTTTTCGTTTTATTTTCTTCGTTGCTACATGATCTGTGGGTGGCGCTTGCGGTGGCGGCGGTTGGAAGCGGGGGAGAAAAAATCGGGGGGGGGGGTATTATGTACTTGGGAGGCTGTAATGATATATGATGTCTGCACATGAGCGCGAAAGTGGAAAAAACCTCTTTCTTTTCAAGCGAGAAAAAAACAGGAATGGAGTAAGTAGGAATGGTGAGGGAATTCTCAGTCTTCCTTCTTTTCTTTTTTTCTTTTCTCTTTTCTTTTCTTCTCTTTCCTTTACTTTTACCATACTATCCCCTCCTTTTTCCCTACTATTATTTTCCGTTCTTTCCTTTTTTCGTTTCTAGTGTACATGTCTTATGATAACTTGATTCATTTCATTATCGATGTGCTGGTGGGATATAGTTCCCTCTTTCTTTTTTCACTTTTATGATATAAAGTTAGTGCTGGTGACGGCACGGACCATCGTGGTTACCGTATTGTTAACCCCTACTCTCTTTCTTGGTCTTTCTCGCTATCCGGTGATTGGGTTGGGGTGGATGAATAGATGAAGGCGGGTGGGGATACGCTGGTGGTAAAATTCTTTAAAGTTTAGAAGATAAAAAGTTCCCGATGGATTGATTGTTTGGTGCTCGAGATTGTGATCTTAATTGTGTGGTTTTAGGATTGGTGGGGAAGTGAGTGAGGGGGGGTGATTGGGCTTATTGTGGCTCTGAGCTGCGGGCTTGTCTGATCGACTGGCCTCTATTAATCGAGAAAATCCCTCGGGTCGCCCTCGAATCTCACGACCCTTCAGTGAATCTATAATACTCGGGCACCGTAGAGGGTATTTTGTCCGATCCTCAAAGGCCCAGCTTACAAAGGTATGGCTTCGGTCACTTAATGGCGGTGATCTAGGCCGTACGGTACCGTAGACTTTATGCTATGATACAAGCACGACCCCGAGGAGGAGATCGGTCTTCCCCCCAAGTGGCGATGCTATCGTCATTTTCGGCCCGGGGGTGAGGTCCTGAGTACAGATCGCCGGTACTCGAGTGTTGTGCTCGTATAATACTGTACGAGTACAGTAGAGTACAGTACAGTACAGTGGGCTCATCATATCATACTTGGGTGCCTTTGACCCCGTGACCTCAATAACGCTCGTGCCGTGACCCCGATCTCGGTAGCAAGAGGCACTCCAGGGGTCACAGGATTCCGTTGGATGCGATCAACGGCAGGCAGTTCATACCTCGCACAGGAAGGCTTTAATTCATATATAATACCGGTGCGCTTCTGTGATACCATAACGATCGGCGGTGAAAATATGGGATGTCAATTTTTAAAGTATTATAGAGGCCACGGTACTCGTGAAGCTTATCGCAATTACATTCCTCGCGTTTATGAGCGAAAAGGTTGTCAGGGACATTTCCACTCACCATCCTTAAATAGAATACCGTAACGTGTATACGGTTCGGGCATTGCGTTGCCGTAGCGGCGATTGGCCCCCATACAATACTGGGACGTGGATGGGTGGAATCAGCCTGCTTATGCTTCGTCACCTCTCCTATTCCACTTCTCCTCCCGATCAACAACCACCCAGCGAGAGCGAACCACTGCTGTTCACCCCCACCTCCCCATAATCTATCTCCACTTCATCTGGAGGAATAATTACAGGCTACTGAAACCTAATCCCCCACAATGTACAATGCGGCTACTTTCCTGGCGTCCACGAGGCCAGGCGTTCAGCAGGTTGGACAACCGCAACAACAGCAGCAGCAGCAGCAGCAACAAATGCAGCCGCAACAGACTGGATATCCTGGGCAGCAGCAGCAAACTCTAGGTGCTATGCCCTCTCAACCTACGGGATATATGTCGTATCAACAGACTGGCTTTCCCGGTCAACAACTTCAGCATCAGCAGTTTCAACAGCCGCAACCGCAACAATTCCAGCAACAGCAGCAGATGCCTATGCAATACCAAGCTACGGGACAGCAGGGTGGGCTTCAAGGGTATCCGAGCCAACAAGGGATTCCGCCGGTTCCTCCACTCCCTACTGGACTCTCATCCTTCTCTCCGCAATCTCAACAGACCTTTTCGCCACCCCCTCAACAGCAACAGCAGCAACAACAACCACAGCAACATAAGAAGACGAAAAGTCAAGCAAAGATCCCTACTATTCGGCTTTCGTTCATTACCGCTGCCGACCAGGCCAAATTTGAACAACTTTTCAAGGCGGCTGTTGGAGAGGGCCAGGCTTTATCGGGTGAGTGTGGGGTTTGAAAGGCTTTACATTGTCCATTATGGTTTTTGACAAGCGACTAGGTGACAAGGCAAGGGACATCCTTTTAAGGTCTCAACTTTCTCCACCCGATCTCCACCAAATATGGTTCGTAACCTCTCTTGAAAATGAGTATATGCTGCGCTAAATTTCATCTAGGCAACTTGCCGATACTACCAAGTCCGGGCAACTGCTATTCCCCGAGTTTGCTCTAGCTATGTACCTTTGCAATCTCAAACGTGGAGGAAAGAGCTTGCCGCCAACACTGCCTGAAGTGGTTAGGAATGAGGTCTCGAGCATGGTGGATATCATTTCCTTTGGTGTGCCTGACTCCGCTCCGCCAACGGCTCAACGGACGAATATCCCCAGTTTTGAAGTTAGCAGCGCGCCATCTCAGACCCCCCAAACCACAATCTCGCCCCCGCAGCCTACAGGACAGCCCCAGCCGAGTAACTCTCAGTTGCTCGGTATGATGGCTCAGCCAACGGGATTCCAACCCCAACAAACCGGAATTCAGGGACTTCAGACTCAGCGGACAGGATTCCCTACCATGCAGCCCCAGTTCACCGGTTTCCAACCACAGCAGACTGGGGTAGCTCCTCAGACCACGGGATATGGCCAGGGGTCTGGTGGCTATGGCAGCACAATCCCGCCTGTGCCCCCGATACCGACCGGTGTGTCATCATTGATGCCCGGTGGAATGAACCCCTTGCAGGCGCAACCCACGGGGCGGCCAGGTCAATGGGGTTTCGTCAACACTCCGGCATCTGTACTTCAGGGTATTGATGCTCTGCAAGAGCGAATGATGCCACAACCCGGACGGGAAGGAGGCTTTAGTACCCAAGGGTTGCAAGGAAATGCTGTAATCCCATGGTCTATCACTAAGGTTGAGAAGCAGAAGTACGATCAGGTATTTGAGGGCTGGGATGGGCTTAAGAGGGGTCTGATTAGTGGTGATACTGCTATTGAGGTTTTTGGACAAAGCGGATTGCCAAAGGATGATTTGATGCAGATATGGACCTTAGCAGATTCGGGTAACAAAGGAAGTTTGAACAAGGATGAATTCGCGGTTGCGATGCATTTGGTAAGTCTGTTTCCTTCAGGCGTGATCGGAAGACTGCTAATTGCCCAAAGATCTTCCGTAAACTTAATGGGTATGAAATTCCCACACGCCTTCCACCAGAGTTGATCCCTCCTTCAACCAAGAAGTTCTCCGAGTCCTTGAGCACTGTAAAGTCGTTTTTGCAAGAAGGGCGTAAAGCTTCTGCTCTCCAACCTCAAGCCACTGGTGTTAGTTACTTGAAGAGTCGATCTTTCCATGATACGGCGACAACCCAGGAAAGGAAAGATGGGACGGTATATAGATTTGATGACAATCAAGTTGGCTATAAGTCTAGTGCTAGACATCGAGCTAAGGGTACAAGATCTCCTTCGCCGGCTGTCGGTGGGTCTCCATCGCCATCGCCTGGGCCGGAGATGACGCTCGATCAACTTCGTAAGAAGATCCGAGAAAAGGAGATTCTACTGAATGCTATTGATATCAAGGACGAAGACGAGGCGGAAAATGATGACATTCTTGATAGGCGTGACCGCCGTGATGCCGACGACCTCTACAGGAGGATCAGACGAGTACAGGAAGATATCGATGCAAACCCCAACGCTGCCATCGGAGGTACAGACCCAGAAGCGGAAAGAAGGCAGTTGAGGAGACAATTACAAAATTTGGCAGACAGATTGCCTGATCTTGCCTCCAAAGTTCGGAAGACTGAGAGAAGCATCGCAGACGCTAAGCTCTCGCTTTTCAGACTGCGGGATGCCAAAGCTCATCCGGGATCCGCGTCTGTGGTTATTGGAACCGGTCCTGGAGGAGCCATCACTGAATCTGACCGCATTAAGGCCCGGTCCAAGGCTATGATGCAACAGAGACTTGCCGCATTGACTGGAAAGCCGGCTGTCTCAATTGGTGATGACGATGAGGCTGCCTCGAGAAGATTGGCGGAAGAGACTCAGAAGATCAAATCTGAACAGGAATCTAATGATAGAATGACGCGTGATGTAGAAGATAGTGTTACCGAGTTCCGGAAATCATTGGAAGATTCTCTCAAACTCGCTCCCGGTGAGAGCGGCGGTATGTCGGATTCCGAGAGGAGAAGATGGGAAGAGGCCCTGGGTGTTGAGGATGAAGTCAAGGAATTCATTTTTGACCTCCAACGCCAGTCTCACTCTGCCAGGTTGAGACGGGAAGAGTACGTCGGTGCTGTGCCAGCATTCTCTCAATTGTTACTAATGCTCTAAATAGTGATAGGGATTATCGCCGTCGCGACGAACGCTCCGGTTCCAGTGCACCGAAGTCCATCGAAGAACCGCCCCGCCAGACTGCATCTCCGGCTCTTGCACCCCCCTCGCGTACCGCCACACCATCTGGTTCCTCCTATTCAAGCTTCAAGACTACTGAAGAGCGGGCGGCTTTCATTAAGCAACAAGCCGAGCAGAAGATGGCCGAACGTTTAGCTGCGCTTGGGATCAAGCCACCAGCGCGCTCGAACATTGGCGAAACTGCGCAACAGCGTGCAGAGCGCGAGAGAAAGGAGAGGGAGGAACGCCTTCGGAAGGCCGAAGAGGAGGAAGCCATGCGCGAGCGCAACCTACAACAGAGACTTGCCGACGAGCAACCAAAGCCGCCCTCTCCCGTCGCCTCGAAGAAACCCCCTCCACCCGCGCCTCGTAGAGCCAAAGACGATAACCAAGCGAAGGCTAGGGCAGAGGAACAGGCTAGAAAGGCCGAGGAGAGCCTTAGGGCAGCAGAAGAGCAGGCTCTCAAGCAAGAACAGGCGGCCCAAAGAGCTAGAATTGAGCAGAAGGAGTAAGTTTCCGAGTGGTATTGATTTTGGTCGAGTGATCTCTAATGATGCTTTATAGAGAGGAATCAAGAGCAGAAGAGGAAGCGCTTTTGAGGGAACAGGAGGCGGCCAGAGCTCGCCTTCAAGCCCTTGAAGATAAAGTGAAGCAAGGAAAGTTGCAGAAGCAAGAGGAGAAGAAGAAGAGGCAGGCGGCGCTTCAGGCTACTAAAGAGAAGGAAGCTAGACTTGCAGCTATGCGCGCGGAGATTGAGAAGGCTAAGGAGGAAGAGGAGTGAGTTTTCGAATCCCTAACACGATTGATCGTTGCACCAGACTAATAAGCTTATCAAGACGTCTCAAGCGTCTCCAGATGGAGCTTGAGGATTCGTCCTCGGATGAGGAGGGGCCGGAGGAGTTGGGGGGTGTGACACCAACTAAAGAATCGGTGAGCGAGGAGCAATTCGTAGCTGTCCCTTCATCATCCTCAACCGCTGCCTCTCCTCCCCCGCCTCCGCCTCCTCCACCCCCACCAGCTCCTCCCCTTCCCCCAACCATTAAGGCACCTTCGCCGCCTACCACTGCTATTCCTTCAGTTGCTTCTCCAACCCCGGTTGGCGCTGACACCAATAACCCAAGCAATAACCCGTTCCTTAAGCATCTTGGAGCGAACGGCGACGCACCAGCCTTATCTCCCGCAGCCCCCGCTAGTACAGCTAGTGCTGCTCCCTCTGCCCCATCTAGTTCTGGTGCTGTTCCTAGCAAGAACCCATTCTATAAGTTGAACCCCGATCAAACTGCTGAGCCTTCCCCAAGGAAGTTTTCGCGCCGCCAACCTGAGGAGGATGACTGGAGTGTCGTGGATGAAGATGAGAGTTCGAGTGACGACGATGACGATCCTCCGAATCGCCAGGGCACAAGGGCTCTAGCTGAGATGCTCTTCTCAACCATGGCTCCCCCTAGACCTTTGTCTAGTATGGGCAACAAGGATACTGAGCAGCCAATTAGCCCTTCAGCAGTAGGAGCTCCGCCTCCACCACCCCCACCCCCACCCCCACCCGCACCACCAATGCCATCCGGGTCTTCCGCCCCAGTAGCTGCGCCATCGATCAAGGTAGATGTTGGTTCCTTATTGAGCGAGATTTCGTTGGGTAGGACCTTGAGGAAGACTGAGACAAGGGACGGAAGTGTTCCGGCCACAAGCGGAAGGGTGGTCGGTTGAGTGAAGGAAACAGTTTGGTTCGTTGCGGGTTTTGCTTAATATTCATTCTATAGAGCTGGGGCGGGCATATCATTAAAAGGTTGACTGGCCCTCTGGAGAAAACCGTTCTTACACGCGACATTTATACTTGGCATTCTGTTTCTTCTTTTCCCTCGTTATTTTTTTGTGTTTGTGATTGGCAGCTGGTCGTTAGTCGATGGATATGAGTGATTGGGTCTCTTGCCGGTTTCCCACAGCCTGTACTTGGACCTCTGTAATCATAATATCTACTTTCCATGCGTGCCAAAATTTGTGTCCCCGAGGTTGAATGTTGATTGTGCTTTCTTTAGGGGGGAAATGATATCCGGGCGGGTTTTGTAAACGGACTACCGGTACTATGGTTTCAGCGGTTCGATTATGTACTGCATCGTGCTCCCAAGAGTGACTTGAGCGGTGAGTGTTGGGGTAATAGATAGGGTACTGTACATGTGTTGGGCTTGATAAGTTTCGTCCCCCGCAAGAAAGGGCCGTTTCTCACGTCATAGGAAAAAATCTGAGTAGGATATATAATATTATGGAACCAATTTTTGTCATGCCATACGATACGTATGGATCAAAAGAGGAAAGACGAAACTAAAAACTTTTGTTCCCCACTACGGTCCCGGCATCACACCGCTCATTATCGTACACACCTCCCCCACCCCCCCCCCTTCTTCCCCTCCCCGCCCGACCTAGCTCACCGCTCCTTCAGCGCCTTGTTCCTCCTCTCCCTGCGCCTAATCCTCTCGACACGCTTGGCGTGCATCTTCTCTGCGAGCTGCTCGTAGCGCTCCTTCTCCACCTTTGCCTCCCTGCGCTCCTTGAGCACGCGGTTGCGCTCCTGCCTCGCGGCCTCCTTCTCCTCCTTCATCTCCTTCTCACGCAATTTTGTTGCGGCCAGAGCCTTGCGCTGCTCCAGGCGGGCCTCCCAGGACCGGCTCGCGCCAGCTTTCGGGCGGAAGGCGGTTTTTGTGGGCTTCCAGGATTTGCCTGACAGTAAGTTTTGTCAGTCACTTTGGTTGGGGAGGGAGAGGAGGCATGTACCGTTTTTGCGAGCACCGGAGATGGCCGCGGTGGCGGTGGGGGGTTCGGGTGCCGAGATCATGATCGATGGGATGAGTTGTGGGTCTCTTGAAGTGAGGGGATGCGTTGTGTTCCGCTGCGTGGGGATATATCCTATGATAGAGGGTTTTTCTGTTCTCCCATACGGTTGTGGTTTAGCTCGCTTTATCTGATCGATCTGATCTGATACGATTACGTATATCTTATCAATGATCTTTGAAAGAAAAAAATCCCTTTTATCTGATGCGGTGGGAAAAGCTCTGTCGGAACAAGTACGAGTACGGTACTTGTACTCGAGTATAGTACTTGTACCAGTAGTCAGAGCTAGGCTAGGCTAGGCTAGGCTAGGATCTTATTTTTGCTGTATTGGGTGTAGCCGATCCGACTGGTGGGAGGTTCACAACCCTTTTTTTTTTCTCTCCCTCTTTTGGTACAAGTACTTGTATCGTACCGCTCAGTACGGTGCAGGGCGTCTGAAACCGACCCCCTCCAGAGCAGAAATCAACAACGCACTCCGCAACAACAGTGAGGCTTTGTGAGAAACAAACTCAACGGACCTGCTCAGAGATCAGCTCCTCTTAAATTATAAGCACCCCAATTTCTTTTATTGAGCGAGTATTCGTTGAGAAGGGCATGGGGCATTCTGATGTAGGGGGTCCCACAAACAAACTTACTGTTAAGCCAGCAGCCAGCACAAAGATGTTTGTCTGTATTACTAAGCAAATCTAACAGGGTCGGTTTTAGATGTCCGACACCACACATCCAATGGTACTTGTCTGGCGTACAGTACTTGTATCATAAACGATCTTGGGCACGATAATTCGTGCCCAATAGAGAAACAAATAGTGGGGCTCCATCATGCCACACTTTATGATGCAAGTACCAACATAATAATATTATCCCCCCCGTTTTTTTTTTCTCGCTTCCCCCCCCAAACAACCGCGAATACCTTACTTTACCGGTATGTACCGCAACTTGAACCATCTCCTCCCTGCCCTGTTCTTTTCCATTCTCTACACCCATCGTTCCTTCCCCCTTCGAGGTGGAGCCTTGTTTCCCGTCAGTGGTACATGCAAATAGACGGTGCGTCTTGGGTTGGGCTGATTGCACTGCAGCCTCTGAAAACCAGCTTACTCTCTCCCTTGTGCATCTGCTACTCCTCCCAAAAGCATCCCAGGGCAAGGGCCTCAGAGGAGCGTGCGGCGAAAACTGGAATACAGTATAAGACCTGGGCTTTTCCCCTGACTTTTCTCCCCTTTTCTTCCTCTCCGAACTTGACTTTAAGATGTCATTGTTTGGATAGCCGGCTTTTTTTCTTTTCTTTACCTTTCTTTTCTCTTTTCGGAATTTCATCGTGCGAAAGGCTGAAGGACTTTTTACCTGTTGCTCCCGGTCATGTCGCAAGAATTTGCCATGGAAGCTGGAGCTGTCACGGTTACTGCTCGAAAGGGGGAGGAGGCGGCAGGGTTGGCAGCTGTCAAGGATATTGTGTTTGGTTCTGTGAGTCGCAGTTTACTACTACGTTATCCTCGAAGGGTAGAAGTGGATAGAGGGCTAATAGCGGAACAGTTCGCCGGAATGATCGGAAAAATAATAGAATACCCCTTCGACACCGTCAAGGTTAGACTGCAATCTCAACCGGACGACCAACCATTGCGTTACCGCGGGCCTCTAGATTGCTTCAATCAGAGCTTCAAGCAGGACGCTTTCCGTGGGTTATATCGCGGCATCTCACCGCCGCTCATAGGTGCTGCGGCGGAGAATTCAGCCCTTTTTTTTAGTGTTCGTTTATCCCCCGCCGCTGCTACCCCTTCTCGTGATGGGCGTGTGTGTGTGCTGAATGGAGAGGGTGGGGGAGGGAGGAATAGTACAATATCGCCCAAAACCTCGTGCGGAAATCATTCTATCCATCCCTTGAGAAGGAAGACGATCTCCCCGTCGGTGCGTTGGCGTTCTGCGGTGCGGCTAGCGGTGCTTTCACATCTTTCATACTCACTCCCATCGAACTCATAAAGTGCAAGATGCAAGTGCAAACTGTTGGCATTACACGTCCGGCAATTCCCGGCATGCTCCCTTCCCCGCAATTCAGTGCTGGCTCTTCAACAGCAGGCATACACACGATATCACCGGCGAAATTAGCTGGACCTGTAACCCTTCTCGGTGAGGTTCACAGGGCCTACGGCTTGAAGGGGCTCTGGCACGGCCACGTTGGTACCTTCCTTCGAGAGACTGGAGGTTCGGCAGCATGGTTCGGATTATACGAGCACATCTCCAAAGTGTTCAGGAAGTGGCGGGGTAGGAACAGCAATACTGCTGGGGAAATGATGGCTGCCGGAGCTGCTGGTTTGTTCTTTCCTACCCGCGGCCTCCTCTGGAGAATATGAGCTGATGGAAGGAGACAGCCGGCGTAAGCTACAACTTCATATTCTTCCCCGCAGACTCTGTCAAGTCCCGGATGCAAACTGAAGCCATCGGGATCCGAGGTGACAGGAAGGGGTTTGTACAGGTTGCTATGGGAATGTACCGTGCTAGCGGGATCAGAGGGCTGTATCGTGGGTGTGGATTGACGTGCATGAGGAGTGCACCTTCGTCGGCGGTGATTTTTTTGGTGTATGAGAGCATGAAGAAGTACTTTGGGTAGTCATTAGTGGTACGTTGGTGGGTGGTCGGTTGGTTGTTATTAGATGGGCGTTTCTTTCTTTCTTGCTCTGCTATATTTCGCTATATTACGTTTTGTGCTTCTGGATATCGGGCGGGGTTTTTCCTTTAGATAGATAAATCTCAGGTTCCATTGTTCGCCTGTTTCATTGTGATGAAGGGAGGGAGTGAGGGGTTGTGATCTGCTCTCCCCCAACAATGCCACCTTGTGAATTTCGGAGTGAAGCATAGTCTGCACCTGAGGTGGGAAAGTAGGCAAGATATATAGTGTGACACCGGTAGGAGAGATGTCACACATTACGGGCAGCCACCACTTTCGTAGCCTCCTCGGGACGGGGGACGTTAGTGGAGGTGTCTATAGGGTCGGGAGGCTTGCGCTCCCGGAAGCGTGAATATTCCACCGAGAGCGCAACAAGCCGAGTTCCGCCAGACTCAGAGAGGTGCACGCACAGTACTCGTATGATACCACGTACCGCTCGAATCGCCGCAACCCAGCAGTGTGTACTCACCCGCCGAGGGAATGACCTGACCGACTTAGCACTCCTAGGGAACAACACCCACATCACCTCACCTTTGCAATAAACACCGTACAATCGATACTGGCCAAACCCCCTCAGCGGACAAAAAAAAAAAAAATAACAATCTGCAACCAAACAACCCACAACTCCAACCAAGCTCAAGGTCATGGAAAGGGAACACTTTATACCCCCCTTACTACGCCAGAACCGCCCCCAACACCACATCCCGCATGATATGTGCCGAATAAGAACAAACAAAATTACGTGAACGAGCGAGTGAGCCGGGGATTACAAGTTCATAATATATCCTTCGAGCTTACGCACGCCGGTTCCGGGATAATTCATGCTTGAGTAAGTGCGTCGCAGTCTCACATGTCACCCATATGGTTTACGGACTAAGTTACTTACTATAGATAAGAGTTTACAGGATGGCAGGGTTGCAATCTCACTTTAAATATTGGGGGGAGGGAGGGAAAGGATAGGTTTGGATTGTTGGTGTTGGTATCGTAAATGTGCGGAATGGTAATATGGATGTATACAGTGCAGGATCACAGAAGGAGGGGAAGAAGAAGAAGAAGGGGGAGAAGAGGTGGTGGTAGGATTGGTATGATAACAGTTTTGGCCAGCGAAATCGAGTTGCCATCTTATCGTGCTTGTTGTAGGGTAATGCTGGTAGATATCTGGAGTACTGTGCGTGCGGTTGTGAAGGCTTGAGGGTGGTAGTGTGTGCACTGTGCTGTAGGTTTCTATACACTACTCCGTGTATTTATTCATTTCTTCTCACTGGGGGAAATCAGTTGCGAGTGATGGGGTGTGATGAGGGTGATGTGAGAGGGGGGAAGTTGGTTTTTGGGTTTCGCTGGGATGCCTATTGGGGTGGTATATGATAGGATTGCGCTGTGATGGGATGGATTAAGTGAGAGTCTTTGAGGCACTTTTCTGGGGGGGTTCTCCCGATTACGGAGGAAAGGGGGGGGGGGCGCAGAGTCGATTATCACAATGCAAGTGAGGGATTGGAGGGGGCGGATTCTGACTGTCAGAGCGGATCCAGTTTGGGCGTTAGTTGTAAGATCAAGAAATAGGGCTACTGTATCAATCGATTGATGGATACAAGTATCAGCTTTCCGCAGAAAAGCAGCAGATCGGGGCAAAAATAATGATGGAAAATTCGGAATTCGAAAACTCCCGGGTATCATATATACCCCCTCTGGTCCGGTCCTACTGCCCCTCCCTCTTCTTCCTCCTCTCCTCAACAACCTCCATATTCCCGCTAGGCACCTCCTCAAACCTCTCCTCGATCCACTCTCGAATCTCCTCTCCCAGATCCCCTTGAACCACAATCTCATCCCCGCCGCCACCAACGCCCTTCGTCACGCTAGCTCCACAAGCAAACTTCTTCCCCATCTCCTTGGCCACCTTCTTCAAGTCGAGGCCAAAGGCCTCCAGCCCCGTAATCACGATGACGTGCTTACGCTTGGTTCGCTCCACGCGCTTGAGTATCACGGGCGAGGAGAGCTTTTTCGCCAACTCCCGCTCTTGCTTGGCTTCGTCCTTGAGCGCCTTCTTGGCCATTGCGGCTTCGGCCTTTTGAGCCTTTTCTTGGGCGGCGGTGGAGAGGTTTTGCATGGCGGATTCTATGGCTTCTGTTTTTTTCGTAAGCAACAGGGCGGGCGAATGCAGGGAATGCGGGGAGGAGGAACCAGTATTGTAGATTACAGGCACCAACTCTGAGTGATTCATTTCCAACCATTCACGGCATTTCTTAGAGGTTGTGCCGAATTCGCAGTACTATCCATTCACCCACCCATCCGTCCATCCATCCAACGTCAGCAACCCTTCATCATCACCCAGAGGAGAACCATCACAAAACGTACCTCTGGCGGGAGTGTGCAAACTACCCACACACCACATGAGCAAATCATCCCAGCCCTCCCTCCCGAACGGAAGCAAATAAAATAAAATAAAAAGAGAAGTGAGGAGAGAGAAACTCAACTAGCACAATAGAGCACCCTCTTAGCCTGCGGTTCAGGCGGCGGCGCAACAACGGGTACCCCTTCAGTATCCGCCATTATCGTGTGAGAGTTGTACGGTAATTATATAACGGTTGTTGTTGCAGCTTTCCCCCACTCCCACAAAAAAAAAAGTTAAATTCGATGATGTTGTTGATATCGTAAGGTGAGGGGTTAGACTACCTTGCCCCACGGTATGAAATAAATCTGCTTGAGTATGTAACTTGACTTGACTGCGGCTCCGATACCGATGGGTTGGTTGTCATATCATGTCAACAGCTCGGGTTGGCTGATTGATTGATTGAGACAGACCCCCCGACGAGCATCCGCTTAGCCTATCAGCTTATCCGATCACAATTATCGTCGCTATGATATGATATGATACAAGTAGGGTACCTTCTATCATGGTAAATGGAAAAATGGTTTTTCCGGGGGGCCGGGGGGGGGGGAGGGGGAGTGTGTGAAAATCTGATGAAATACCGGTACTCGAGTACTGTATTATTCTGTTTTTCTTCCCTTTTTCTCACCTCCCCTCCGCCAGGTACAAGTATATACGGTAATCATATGTATCAAACCGGTATCATACTTGTGCGAGATCAGGGTTAAAATAAAATATAAAAAACAGGAAATAACTCTACTCATCGTATCATACCTTCCGTAACCATCTGTTTAACTTATGATTACTACTAGTACAGTATGACTCTATTATTATCATCCTTATCGTCTTCATCGTCTTCAGATGCAATACTAGTATCATAATTATTACACAGTACTTAAAGTTATGCCCGTACCGGTATCGTGGATGTGAAAGGTCAAGAGGGTGTCCATAGCAGCAACCACCCACCATACTACCAGCACGAGTACCGTATAGTATCTACTCGTATACGATAGCTGAACTGGGTTCAGAAAGCAAGACCCCTTCGGAATTTTGGTGAAACCAATGACTCAGCACTGGGATCAGCATCAATGTTCTTATCATGGGGAATCCTAAGGCTCGAATCGTGCCAACCTAGGCTTAGCGTGCTCGATGAATTTGACGGCATCGGACCGCCCAAGGGATAGCGCACTTAAAAGACAATTAACGGATCCGTCTTCTCTGGCAAAAATAAATAAAAATAAACTCTCAGCTTTGACTACACCTCTGGGATCCATTTTCACCTCTACACTTTGCCTTCAGTTGCTTTATCTCTGTGCATTCAGATATGCTACCCTAAAAAAGAGACGCAATTGGCCATAAAGCAAACTATATGCAATCTCCAGTCCTTCATTCATTACTCATTGCTGAAATACCACCTCTTCGACACTGAATATCACTACCATTACTGTGCTGTGCTGTACTGTACGTATCATACAGGCGTTCACCGTGACTCTTTGTCAAGCTCTGGAACTCCCTCCTCACACAAAGAGTTCACCATTCCGCTACCCCACAGCACGCCGAGGTTCAACGGCGGCTGCGGCGGCGAGAGTGTGGATTGACCATCCGGAACCATCGAGACCGGGGTTCAACTCACTATTTTATACATACGTAACGCCGGGAGTTATGCCGCGACTATGATATCGGTTGGCCGGTCGGTCGTTCGTTTGCTCCTCCAGCGACGTCTGTTATAGGTATGACACGGGTATCGTAGTCTTTATGCAGTGCAGGTGCCAACAGGGCAGAAAAAGAGGGGGTGGGGGGGGGGGGGAAGAAAAAGAAAGAAATCGTACGGGAAGGACACGGGCCGTTGTGTGTTCTGCGTTTCGGATCTGGGGATCATGGGATCGTATGTGGGAATATGGGGCGCGCTCGAACATGGCGTTTTGGTGGTGGTATCGGCGCGCGGACGAGTGAGCGATCGCGATAAACTTATCGCACAATGTCATGTGGTGGTATGCGTTATATGCGGTAACGGGCTATGTAGTTATGCTCTACCGGTTCGCGCTATCGCGGTGTTGTATGATACAACTTCACTCCTGGATTGGGAGCTACTCGAGTACGCACGGGTAGCAAAGCAAAACAATTGGTATTGGGTGCAGTGTTATCGCTGGGATAATGAAGCAAGAAGGGAAGCAGAGAGATGCGATCATTACGTCCGTATCCTTCCTACCACTATGGTTTTCATACGAGTAGTCTCCCCTATTATACTCGGTAGTTTTGTCCCCAAGGTACTCCACTGACGTACCTGTTGTCATCATCATTTCCTCCTCCAGACTCTCGACAGTCCCACCCGGCTGGCCTGTCAAGGCCCAATCTCCAATCTTCCATTACGAAAACTCGTGCGTATGATACGGTAGAATATTATACCAGCTATCCATCCGCAACCGGAGGGGCCAGAACGAAAAGCGCCACAATTGCAATAGAAGAAGAAAGAATGAGCCAGCGTATGCATTTCGCAATCATCACAATCGCAAAGACATTAAAAATAGCTTCTTGCCAGCCTCCCACCCTAATGATAGCCTGGTGAATGGATCAGCAGAAAAAGAAAACTGAGGTTTGGCGCAATTGCGGTATTTTGATATCATTTCCTTTCTAGCTTGCCCCCCCCTGCATTGGCATTGAGGTCAATTCAATCCAATCCCCCCACCGACGGAGTGCCGGTACCGCACTATCATACCCCTACGCTATGATACCCCCCCCATCACGGAGTGGAGGGGAGGTTGTGTCATGGACGAATGAAATGATAGGGGATTCATTCTGCATTCAGCCCCGTTGCTGCGGGAGGGCCGGAGAAGGAGGGGGTACGAATGGGGGGGGGGGGGGGAAGGGTTGATAAGGACTTGAACTGCGGAAGGGACTAGGCACTGGGAACGGCTCTTTCTCTCTCTCTCTCTCTTTTTTTTTTCTCGCGAAGGGTGTGAGGGGGTTTGTGTGGGTGTGTGCCGAACGTTTGCGCGCAGTGGCTAGGCTATCGGGTTAGCGAGTGTAGTGTGGCGTCAACATTGGTCGCTTAAGCAGAGAGTGCATAAGGTGCGGCGGTGTAGTGTGGTTCCGTGCCATTGTCCGTTTGTCCTTCTGGGAAGGATGGATGGATGGGGACGACGAGGAAACAGAATTCCAACCTGAGCTAACTCGAATTACCTATCTGCCAGCTGCTGTATCATGCCCCACGGAATATTCGAGTTTGGACCACGCCGGCGCGATAAACTACCGGGGGCGGGGGATAAGAGACAAAGAGCGAGCGAGGACCACATCATACTTCCACCTCACTCCGCTCCGCTCTTTCCCAAAGACTACCGGTATGATAGCGTATAATAGTGAGCTTACCGGTATTCAAACTCCAGTTTTTCGTCTTTCCCGTCTCCCTCTCTCATGGGAGGCTTTTGGGCGTGGTTTTGTTGAACTACCGGTATGATAGCTGTTGCTCTCAACAAAACGTGACGTTGTCCTCGGTGGCTATTTTTTGGAGTAACCCGACTACCTGATTGGGCTACTGAGACCTGTCCTTGATTTCTTGGGGCTCTCCTGCCATTCCTTGCGGAGTACCGTAAGAGTACCTGCTGCAGACAAGGAAGGACACCTCCAAGCATCTTTACACCAGAGCAGAAAAGCCACAAGTGACGGTGATCGCGGTGATCCTCGCGCATGTGTGTGTGTGTACCGTATGTGTGCATGCGCCTGTGTCTGTGGCGTCTAGGAACCATCGAAAACTGTCCTCTCATTCCCCGGGTCCTTGAGTACCGGTAAAACGAATTCGCGGGGGCTGAGACACCTGTGCAAAATTTTCAACGGCAGGAACGGAGGGAGGAATTGTGAAGGAGGGAAGGAGCTGGGGGGAAAAAAAAAAAAGTAAAAAACGTGAAATAAAAAATGGAGAGAAAATAAAGCACAAATAAATAATCATCCGCGTAGCAGTATGACACCGATACTCATGGTACTCTTATCATGCTGTGCAGCGGTTATCGTCTGCACTCGAGTACGATGTGCGAGCACGAGTACCGTACCCGTAGAGAACCACGAGTCATGCCTGCCCGCATTTAGCAAGTTCAACACGGAGTTGGGATAATCCTTCTGGTTCGGGCTGTCACTCTCGGCATCAGAATTGGAGAGATTAGCTTGGCTGGATCGAAGGACCGGTAAGCACATTGTATATCTACGGTAGGTTACAGTACTCGAGTACGGAGGTCCCATCATTCAATTCATCCCGGAACCTAATTACTCGAGCAGATGCACGCAGAGAAGTGAGAGGAAGAGGGAAAATTTGGACAGCCCGCAGGTTACGTACATGTATGCACCCTGCTGGGAGTTATGATTGTATTCACTACCAACCAGATCACTGTGGTTGTGCTTTGAAATTGAGGGGCTTGCGTTCCAAGCATCGCCTCAGGCATGCGATTTTCGGAAAATTCACGGGGAGGGGGTGTGCGAAGGAATGCATCTCGCGAGTGGTGGTCTCATTGGATGAAGGCAGGAGGCAGCCGTGGTCGTCGACGGGGGCAAGCAAAGGGCAAAGCGAAAGGAGAAGAAAAGCAGAGAGGAAAAAAGAAAAAAAAGAGAAAAAAAAACCGTTTCCTTGATCCTTACGGAAGCCTTTCCTGGCCCGTCGAGATGTGATTACCGAGATCGGTGGGGAATAACCGTTGTTACACGGTTGGGTTAAAAAGTACGGTACTGTACTGTACTCGTATGGGCAGTTAGCGGTCAAGAAATTGTAGTTGGGATGGTGCAGGTTGCGAGATCAGATTTTGATTTGATCTTCTTTTATTGCTCGTGGCGTAGTGTACTGTACGAGTATCATACTCAAGGACCGGTGGGTTTGGGTGAGTCTTGATTTGAATTCCTTTTGATGGAATCATTTCCCACCGACCTTCCCCCTCCATCCGATCCATCCATACATCCACGCATCCATCCGCCTTGTGTATCCTCCTCTATCCCCCACGTTCTCGCTGCTGTTGCTGCTGTTGCTGCTGTTGCCGTTGTTTTGTTGGTTGAAGAAAAGAAAAGAGAGAACGTGGGGCGTGAGGGTACAAGTAGGAGAAAAGGTGTGTTAGGCTAGCGGCCGGCCTAACTGCCAATAAGTACCGGTGTCGTAACCGGCTATCCTATCCACATCTCTCTTCGCATTTTTTTTTTCCTCTCAATCCTGAGGAGCTTCATGCCACGCATGCCGGAGGTCAAGGAAGAGGAGGTGGAAGGGAATTCCCCGGACGGATTGCCAAGGCTGATAGGTAAAATGGTTCCTATCGGGGGGACACTCTCGAAGGGGGAGAGGAGCTGAATGGAATATTGAACCGCCGTCTCGATGCGGAGAGCCTAAGGAATAATGGATAAAGAAAATCGGGATAGGTTGGGCGCTGGAAAGTGCAGAGCGCGATGTCTAGGGCGTAGCTGGTGGTTATAGCACCGTACGGTACAGTACGGTAGAGGTGTCATATCATGCTACCGGTACAAATGTACTCGAGTACTGGTAGTCTACTGGGGGGTCCAATTTGTATCGCTACGAGGCCGCGGTAGTGTGATGTGCCTTGCTTTTGCTCCCTGCCGTTCGGCGTAGATGGTATCATGCCTGTCCACCTTCCTGGGATAGAGTACGGTAGGCATCCCATTACCGTATCATGGAAGAGATTGAGCCGTGCCGAATCGAGTCCGGCTTTCCTTCTCCATGCTCTCTCTCCCCCCCTCTCTCTCGCTCTTTTCCAGGTCCCGCTCCCCTTGGTTCCCTCGTTCCAGCTGTGTTGGGCTGGTTTGGCCAATTTTTGGAAAGGGAATGGAAGGTGAAGGGTACGGTACGGGTAGAATTTTTGGGATCCCCAAGGGGACATACTCGTAGTTTACGGTAGGGATGGGTGAGATACGGTAATGGAAGGAGGGGATGGCTAGGAATAGGAGCAGAAAGAGAGGAGGAGAACAGTGGAGGCGATGGAGGATTCCTGGTTTGACGTGAAAGCCTCACCCCTCCCCTCCGCTACGATAGTCTACCATTCCCGGACGCCCTTTGAATTCAGTTCCTCCCCGGGGACAAGAGTCCTCTCCCACCGTACCGTACAAGTACCGTAGTCGACTTGCCATGATAACGGGATCAATTGAGTTTCTATGGGTGGGGTAGTTTTATTCCTTGATCCTTTCTTTTTTTCTGTTATCCATCTACCGTGCTTCACTCCTGGGATACGGTACCCTCTTTTTTTTTTTTTTTCTTCTTCTGTAGAGTACTTTTCTTCTTGGCGAACAAGGCCAGTCCTCTTCCAATACAACCCTGTCAGTACCCAAAATCTCCCCTGTTCGCTGGGGGTGGTCGCTTTCTTGCCTCTTTCTGGATCTCCGTCTTGCGTGTGGTTGGTTGGTTGTTGCGGTGCTGCTCTTGCTCGGCGCTCACTTGCACTCCTGTGTTCCAGCTCGTGCCCTACACCTTTGCATCTTCCTTCCCATACATACGGTACCGTATCGTACTGTACCCACTAACCTACTCACCACCACCTGCCACCATTACCAGTCCAGCATTGCGGTGCTACCGTCCACCACACACCTTCTCCCTCCCAGCATACATACATACATACATGCATACATACATACGTACGGGTTGCTTCCTCGCTGAAGAAAAGGGTACTTACTTGTAGCGAACCTTCCCCCCTTCCTTCCGGCCCTTTTTCTTCGGCTGCTCCCCCTCGCAAATCCAACCTGCCTTCCTCGGTGTTTGTTCTTGGTCCATCCGCTTGCACCTCTCTCCTCTTGACTACCGCTGTCCCTTTACCCACAGTATTTGCGTGCGTACGTAATGCCACGGCCGCTGCGTCTGCTATTTCGCTGGTCTCCTTGCGTGCTCTGCAGTCTCGACCATTAGTCTAAGCATCCCATCACCCCCTTCGCCCCCCCCCCCCAACGAGAACGCAACACTCCCTTTACCCTTCCTCTCTCGTCCGTCCGTCGCTTCTTCTCGAAACATTTGGCAGGCCTTCCTGCCTTCTTAAACGCCGGGGAGTTCATCACACAAACTTGTGCCTCCCTCTTCGCCCCTCGTGCTACTGCCCTCGCCCTCGAATCGACCGCCATCGCCGTCGGCCTATCATACTCGGACGCTACTACCCAACCTGCCGCCCTGATAACCTTCCCTGCTTCGCCCTGCCGACCGAACGAGGGGAATTGAGGGTGCATATAAGACTATCTAGCTGCAGTCTACCGGCAGATTTTACTTCTCGCTCACTTCTTTCTCCAGAATCTTTCCTCTCCCGCTCTCTACTATATACTGGCTTTTGATAGCACTTCATTGGGCAATAGGCCTGCACTACCATCGCCAGCACCTACCGGCTGTTCAACCGGTTCCCTCGGGAGGATAGAGATTAATCATGACCGAGGTTATGGCTGCACCTGTCCATCTGGACGTTTGCTATCAACCTGGATCGTCTCCCAGGTGTCGGTCACCTCAGTCTGCCTATACCGGGCCGACAGGTTCGTATGTTGATTCACTCTCAAACTCGGGGTACGATTCGTACGATAGTCACAAGGGTTCTCCTCCCCCATCGTCCATCTCGTCGTCGCCACCTTTCTCGAGCATTGCGAGTCAATCTTCCGTTCCTTCTTCTGTTGCAAGCAGTGTCTGTCTTGATGCCAATCCGGTAGATAATGACGATCAATTCCTCTTTCCAGTCTACGACCAGCCAACCGTCTCGTACTGCCCGGATGAGTATGATTATGCTTCCGAGGACTATAATACGCCTGTTCCTGGTGCTTCGCCACGGAGTCCGTCACCGCCCATGATTCCCGAGATACCCGAGATAATATTTGTTCCGGCGGATGATAGCGTTGTCCGACACGAGCCGTCACGGCACGTGGATTACCTGTCGCATGATTGGAAGGAGGAGGACATTTGGGCGTCATGGCGGTATATGGTTGGAAAGAGAAAGGTTTATAGTAATGCGGCTCGTTTGGAGAATGCTTCGTGGCGGACATGGACGAAGGCAAAGTTCAAGTTAAAAACGGTTTCACCAGAGACTTTGAATTGGTAACAACCAAATCGCCGCCCTGACATGATCTTCTGTGAAGTGGTTTGCTGAATGAAAAATAGGTTGAAAGACTGTGACGTGACATGGCTCTATGGCCCGCTCTCCACGAGTAACCAGAAGGCCTCCTTGATGGTCTCGCCATCGTCGCCGACCGTATCGCCGACCGAGCCACGAATACCCAGCTCGGGCTCTTTTTATGTAAGGAAGCCTATTTTGAAGAAGCGAAGTATGTCTGAAGTCATGCTTCAAAAGTCGCTGTCAAGTTCGAGTCTACTCAAGCAAGCCGCTGCAGCCATTGAGTCACAGCAGATGGAGATGGATTGCAAAGCTTCTAGACCGGCGATGGTTGCAAGGGCGAATTCGGACTTTGCCGCTTTGTCCTACGCTTCAAAAACCACAAGCGCTATTAACACTAGCGAATTGCCCTCGGCCCTTTCCACTGGATGCCCTTCGCCATCCTATACAAAACATATACATTTTAATGACCAAGTACAACAATGCATCGCGGTGGATAAGGACGATGAAGAGGATGAAGGTGAAGATGAAGAAGAGGATGAAGTCTTTCAGGTGGAGAACCTTGAGGATAGCTCTTCAGATGATGATGATGATGGCTTACTCATGATGCCGAGGCCAAAGGTTACCATCAAAAGCACTGCACGAACGAACCCCGGCGAGCACCAAACAATTGCCATGCTACCGTCAACCACACTAAAATACATTGAGGAGCCAGTTGTCAAGAGAAACGACACTTTCAACAATATTGGCACTTTCTTATCTTCGTTTGCTACACCCGCCCCAACTCAGCCCCAAGACCTGGATCAATCATCCTTGGTTGGGACAAAGTCTTACATACTGGAGGATGACGACGACGACGACATGGCAGAGCTGGGCTGGGAGCCTAGTGGAGGGGCATTTAAATCCCGACGGGACAGCATTGCCGCTGCACACGATCGATTTGGCCGGGCGGATGATCGTGTGGGCAATACTCACGTTGACGACTTTGAGCTCCCAAAGTACACTTACGAGGAAGACGAGGATGATGAGGTTGCGGCTGGACTATTTGGCAGGGCCGTGGATGCAGTCAATACCGCTCGGGACATTGCACACGTTCTTTGGAATGTTGGTTGGAGGAAATAAACCCTTCAAGAGAGAGTGAAAGAAAAAAGAGCTCCACCAGAAGAAAATCTTGCCTTCTCAATATACGTTCATATATACTGTATTGATGGACAGATGGATGGTGTGGTATCGGATGGACTCGGCCGCCAGGGAGCACGGAGGAGGGGCGTGGTGGTGGGTGCGCTGCTTGTAGGGGGGGTTTTTTTTAATCACCTCTTTGTTTCTTCATTTTGCGAGCGAGTGCGGAACGAACGCAAATCGCCTGTTTTTCTCTTTTCCTTTTTACCTTGTTCCATCGGGGAATCCCACCGATGCCTGCGGCATCGTCGACAGCACCAGGCAAGAAAACAAAGTCAAGACTATCTAGTCACTCTACTCTAAAGCCACTCCTGTCGAACAGAGTTCCCGGTTGCTTTGTCGTTATACACTTGCTCGTCTACTGCTACTCTCCAATCGAATAAACGGAAGCCCGGCACTATCGATTTAATCAGCCTGCACCTCGGATTACTTGCTACCCTCCGCTCGGTTATGCGTTCCTGGAATGAGATTTCCCTTTTACTTACATTTTTCTCTTTCCCCGTTTGCTCTGGCTGGTGGCGTTTTTGCATTTTTTTCTTCTTCTTTTCTTCCCTCTTCTAATTACTCAGTTGCTGCTTTGACTCTCTTTAGTTGCCTCACCTCACCTTGATCTGCACTACGGATTGATCGATGCTCCATAGGATTCGTGTTTTTTTTTTTTTTTTTTCAAAAGAAAATCAAAAAAAACCGTCCCGTTCTTTTCTTCACATTTCAATTCCCTTGTATGTCTTTTCATTTGTGTTAAACCGGTCTGGGGGGGGGTTCGCTATGTTATACTTGATCTTTCGGTGCTTGATATTTTTTTTCAATCCGTTCGCTTCTTGGCTTGTATAAAAGTTGGTCTTTTCATGTAATTTACTTATCATAGCTATGAATAGTGCGGGTGGAAAAGTGGTGATTGGCTTTTACATACGGCATGGTAGTTTGTGGAGGGGTAATGGCTTGTTGGTGTGTTGGTAGGCTTGGTTGGTTGGAATGGGACCTGCCAGGCTGTGGAGGATGATGGAGGGTGTGAGGAATGGGATGGAATGGGAAATGTAATGAATTCTAGTAGTATGGGACTTTACTTGGACTACCGTACAATATTGGAATGAATGAAGGGAGTATGAGGATTCGTTGCTGCACCAATTGCTTCACCGTGAGATCCATTTCCAGAAAACAAGGATGGTACTCGTACTGTGTTACGAGTATTATAGTGTACTGCACTGTACGGTACAGTGAGCTACCGCGGGGTAGGTTCTGTCTACCCCATGTCCGATGGGCCTCTAGGGTGCGCAATTAGCTATGGTGCTGGTCGTCTGCACGCCCTCACTGGTCCGTTTGTTTCTCTGCATGTTTGGCTTAGGGCCATCATTGTACCGTGCATGCTCCCTGCTGGGCACACCCACGTCCACGCCCTGGCCTGGTCCTGGAAACACTCGTACAGTACTTGAGCAGGTGGGTTCTAAACGCGCCCGCCGACGCGGATCACCCTTCCGCGAATTATATACACTAGAGCGTGATATGAGGGCAGACTCCTCACCTCTCACCCGTCCTTGCTTCGGATTGGCCGGCGGTACCGGTACCTGTTACTTGTATGACAAAAGCACGGGCTTTAAGGCAGAGGGGGGTAAACGGGGCGGAAAGGAGGAGAAGAGCTCGGGCTATGGCGAGGCCATTGCGGTGTTGACCAGCGCTCGCATTCTGAGGTTTGGCAGGAATATGGATGGATAGCTGCTGCCGATGAGGAGTCCAGCGCTGCCCTCTATGATACTCGCACAGCTGGATAATTATGATTTAGAGCTCAAGCATAGACCAAACGTTCCCCCTCCCCTCCCCTGTCACCCAAGCCAGCGCCAAAGTGGCCTACGGTACCGTGAACGCACAGTGGTATCACCGTTGATCACCCTACCGCGCAATTCCCATCCCTCACCCCTCCTCCCCTCACAATCCGGTCCCCACCAGCCCCCGGCCCGTTTCACACAATACCATACAGCGCAGGAAGAAAAGCAAATTTCAACTCTGGATCTTTGATGCGCACGAATGAGCTCCCTCCATCTCGTACCGTAACGTGTGTAAAACTGTATCCACTCCGCATCCCATCGCATCCCACCACATCCCATCCCCCCCCCCCCTCCGCGGCCCTCCCCTTTTCGTAAGGACCGGCCTGCAGACAAACCTCCGTCACGCCGGTTCGACCATGCGATATCCGCCGAGTGATGGCATGTGAGACTTGGTTCTGTGGCTCCTTCACCACACTTCCCACCTTCCCCACCTTCCCCACCCACCTCCTGGAGATCTGGTACGGTATTAGGGATATGAGTTGGAGGGAGGGGGGAAAGTGAGCCGAGGTTCGTGTTGAAAAGATCTGGCGGTGCTTGGACCCTTCTTTCTGTTTCAGATTTGGTGTGTGGGGCTATTCGGTTTTTCCGTTCTTCCTCTCTCTCTCTCTCCCTCACTCTCTTTCCCCCACCTATCTATCATTAGTATCATACAAGTACAAGTATAGTGCTCTGTCTGGATGGTGTGATGCGCGATGTTTTGTCTTGTCGTGTTGTGGCTTCTTCGTATGATACTCGAGTACGGTATATACTGTGCTGTACTGTACTGTACCCGCACTTTATATTTTACCTTCGGGAGGGGTCGGAGGTTTTTTCCAATTGTGATGAGATTTTTTGCGCCTTCTTTTTTCATTTTTTTTTTCATTTTTTCCTTTCATCTTTCTTTCTTTCCTCAGATGTGACACTTGGATTCACCCCGTTCGATTGAGGATTGTTCTTGGCCGGGATGTTCATTATCTGTCATCTCGCTCGCTGACTGACTGACTGGCTGGCCAATGTGGATGATGGATGAAGAAGGGTTTGTTTTTTTTTCCCTCGTGATTCTGTTTTGACTATGCACTGCATGGTAAGTTACCATGGTACGAGTGTAGACATAACAATCCGGAAAACAAAAAAAAAAACATTGCGAGGGGATAAGATGGGATGGGAGAAAAAAAAACCCCCCAAGTTATCATGCTCGTATACTTACTGCAGTGTACTGTACTATATATACTACACGATACCAAATCTAACGTCGATATCATACACTGCACTCGTACAAGCTCTCGTACTTGTACCGTACCGTATAATACCCCTCACCACAAACCAAGATATCATACTTAGTCTACCATACATTTGAAAGAAAGAAGGAGGGAGGAAAAAGGAAAAACAAAAAAAACCGTTAGGTCCCCCTCAAGTTAAATTAATAATGGCCGGCCGGGAGAGAGATAAGCGAGCTAGGCAAGTAGCTAATTACAGTACCGGTATGATATCCCCGATGAATTAATTTATCTGCTGGCGACTTATCGTATCTCTTTATCTGTGGTCCCTTTGCTATTGGGTGAATGCTTGTTATATGTTCTGTAAATGTACTCGTATCTTACTTTTTCCCGTCCTGCCCGTCTCGTGTTGAGTTGGAGGGGAAGGGGAATGGTGTTATCGGGCTGGATAGGGTAGTCTCATGCGTTCTAGATTTACGGTGGCTTGCTGGGGTGGATGAATTGTGGTCATCAAGTATCACTCGGGTCGGTGCTTGTATGATATCTCTTATCACTCTCGGGAGTGGTGGAGGAGTGCAGGGGAGATAGAGGTTAAAGATTGCGTGTAGAGTAGAAGGAAGGAAGGAAGGAAGGAAGGAGAAAGCGGAGATACATGGAGGTTGGGAGTGAGTTAATAGGGGGGGATTCCTTATCTTGATAGGGGAATCGGAATGGTGAATTGGCATGCATGCGTGGTGGTGGTCGTGGTAAGGGGCTTGGCTGTTGCGATTCTCGAGATTGTATCGGGTGGGTTCGAAGGAAGGAAGGAAGGAGTTGCCCTGGGGGTGTATACCTGGAGAGCTTGATGGCCTGAGTTCTGTGCTAGTGCACTTGGATTGAACTGCGGGGAGTGCTTCCCCCGGGCCGTGCTTTTGTTCGTACGATGTGACGCCTGTGTCAACACTATGTGATCGTTCGGCGGCCACGAGTGGGGGAAGTATGATACCTTGGCTCGGGTCATGATCCTCCGCGGGCTTTCAATTATTTGAGGGCGTTGGAGTGAGACTGTGCATCAGGTTCAGGGGATGTGGTTATGGGTGTTTGGGGCCTTTACCTTCGATGAGAGATGTGTGTGGCATTTTGCATGGTTATGGCCAAACATCTCAGCAGTACCTATCTATATTCTACCCCTTTGTTCACTTGCCATCGAGTTTTTTTTCTAGGAGGTAGGGACAGCACCGCCCACTTCTCCAGTTACTGGAGAGCAACGATTGAGCTTCAAGAGGGGGTTGTCTAAGCGTTGAACCACCGGTACGCCTCATGGTGAGGTTTTGGAAGGGAGGACATCAATCGGCATCTTGACCGGGAAAGGTGATTGGGCGATCGAAGCGTATGATTGAAGAAAAAGGGGTGGCCGAGCTATAGACAACCGCGGTGGTCCAGATAATGGGGGTCAAATGTATTGCAATTAGACAATCTTAGTCCAAACTACCTGATATAAATGCTAGTGCTTTTTATGATACCAGCATCAGGATTCTGCGCCGGGATATGCCGATTGTGGGAGAAATCCACTTGCGAGAATCGCGGCTAGCAAAGTTTCTGGAATCCTTGATCGTGGATTCCCACCCGGCAGATGCGGTGCCCTTGACCGATTCCGCAGTTATGTGAGCTAAAGCCTCCACCCATCTATCCTGCAATATTTTTGTGGTGAAATACCTGCTTTTCTGGGCGAGGCACGCTAGTTTTCCATTGCTTGTAATCCTTGCGGCCTGGCAAGTGGAATTTGATATCTAGAATCTTTAGTATCCCCCCTTGACCACACCACCACCACGTCCAACCCTTCCAATTGGCATTTGCCATGTTTAGAGCCGTGCATCATGGACTGCGGGAGTACCGTTCCTTAGGTGATGGACATCGGACATCATATCGGGACTGAGGTATTATATTGTGTCGTATTGTGTTATATTGAACTCTCTGGTACGCCCGCTGACTGTTTATAATAGTGGTAAAGTTGTTAACAAGTGATGCTATCCGGCTGCCTTGTGCTCGAGCGTGCAGTTTTTATTAAATAATTATGGGGGTGATTGGGGTCTATATATCACCTTTGCATGGAGACAATGCCTTATTGGAAAAATCACTCGTTGGATGGCTATAGTGTCCCTCATTCCCCACTTGATTAGTATTTTATAGGGAAACGCCGGCGAGGAAAGGTGGAAGAGCTAAATATCATCACTTCAAACTTTCTACTAGCTGATATCATACTAGAATTAAGCACCGCATCAAAGCAACACCCCGCTGATCGACCGTACAGGATTTGAATTTTATCCGATGATCAAATATACCTACCGAGTGAGGCTATTCTCTTAACTTCCAACGAGAGCTTCCTAGTCTGGAATGATTCCCAAGAACGAACAAACGGGTGTCTTTAGGTCCTCGTGGAACCCGAATATCGCAAACTCATAGTAGTATGGGGAGAAAGTTTCTATTCACCGCGGCACCGCGTCCTCGGCACTCTCCATGGAGCACCATATGCGGTTGCCAGAGCACAGGGCTGGATCACAGTGGCCCCGCATCCTCAACTCCGAGCGCGGTTACGTATGATATATCGTACACACCTAGGTTTTGAGAACGCTGTGGATGGGTCTTTTGACGAGTCGTGTGCTGGGCACTTTTATCATAGGTTGCACCGGAAATAAGAAAGAGGAGTTTGCGATAAATTAAGCGGCCCGAGGAACCCTCGAGCACACTGCCCCTAGCGCTTCTGGTAGTACAAGAACTCGAAACATGGATTCTAGTATCACAGGCTTCCCGATAATTGCGCCTGGACTAACGGACCAATGGGCACCATGTGCATGAGTGATAGTACGTGACCCGATTTTGCCAAGCCACTACTATTCACCCAAGAAAATGTCCACTATCCAATCCGATCAATCAAACTTCAACTTCACCCCACCAACCCCCACTAGCAACCGCTACCACTCAACTAAACAACCCACAAAGGGGGAAAAACCCCAATTCCATAATGCGCCGAAAGCTCTACGTCCTACGGAAATCCGTACCTCCCTCCCCTCCAATTCCTCCGCTCCCTCCACATCGTCAACACCCAGCTAACCCTCACGAAAAAAACAGAAACTCCGCCAATCATGGTCCAAGTACGTCCTGTACAACATGTCCCGCGCACCCCAGCCGCGCATACCCTCGCAGAAGACCTTCTTCCAGCAAAAGTGGGCGGCAAAGGCAGAGGTGCGCCATTATCACGGGGAACACCTGACGAACCGGCAATGGCAGAACATCTTCCGCCATACGATGAAGGCGAGTGTGCCGATGCAGAACGTGCGGCTGGCACTGCACAACGGTAGCGAGATGGCGATGGGCAGGGGTAGTGGACTGCAGGGTGATGAGGGTTATGGGAGGGTGAAGACTGTGCCGTACATGAGTCAGTTGTTCTGGCCCATGGAGAGGAGGCTCGACATGGCCGTGCATAGGGCTATGTTTGCGAGCAGTGCGAGGCAGGCGAGGCAATTTGTCGTGCACGGGTTTGTGAAGGTTAATGGGAAGAAGGTATGTCCCCTCGGGCTTTCCCATGGAGGAAAGGAGAGAGAGAGGAGGGGGGGGGTTGATTGGATTTGTGTAGATGGTGCACCCAGGGTATATGCTCAACCCCGGAGATATGTTCTCTGTCGACCAAGACCAAGTCCTTTTCGCGACCGGGCAGCCAAAACGTGATCTTAAGAACGCCGAGGGCGTAGCAGCGGAAACCGACGCCACCGAGGGAGAAGAAAAGACCGAGGGAGAGGGAGGCAAGGTCAAAGCCGAAGCTAAGGAAGGGGAAGCCGTAGGAGACACGGAAGCCAAGTCTGTGGAAAAGGAAACGGAAGAACCATCACCATCACCATCACCTAGCGAGAGCAAGCAAGCCTCGACCGAGGGAGAGACAGAGGAAGAGATTAGGCGTAGAGAGGCCAAAGAGAAACTCAAAGCTTTGAGCCAGGACCCGAATAACGTCTTGGACCTAACTAAGCCTTATGCCACGCCTTGGAGGCCGAGGAACTATCTGGCGCCTTTCGCGTTCATTCCGAGATATCTCGAGGTATCGGATAGCTAGTTTTGTGCCTGGGTGGGATTTTTGACTAACAGATTTAGGTCAACCACAATACATGCCATGCCGTGTATCTCCGGCACCCAGTTGCTAAACCTGGATTGGCCGAAGTAGGACTATCTTCCCCCTCAAATACAGTACCGAGTTTTCATATCTAACAATGCCTTTCTGCAGGCACCGTCTCCCTACCCCGAAGAAGTCCTGCAAATGGCATTCGCCTGGTATCTAAGGAGGCGATAGATGTACATGTTTCAATTATTCAGCCATTTCACAAAAATCTTGAGAAATTCCGTGAGCTGGTTTAAATCCCTTTGCCATTATTACTCCTGATATTTCTCCAAATGTGTAGACTCGATGTCTTTTTTTTCTTCTTTTTACCCTCTACTGTATAATAGAACAGAACAAAGGTAAACACGAGACGTGAATCCACTATCTAATAGGGAAAGAGAATCGGACATGCAAAGCAGCAAAGGAAGACAAAAAGAAAAAAAGAAAGAAAGGAAAACTCAGGCTGATGTAGGACTCATTCACAAAATTCACTCAACCAGCATGCTCTACAATCTCAGTCTCTAACTTGCCACCCTTGATCGTAGTCTTTAATTGCTCTGGCACCGGGCACTCTTGATAGTCCCAATCTTCGCCAGCCCCTGGAACATTGATATTGATTGCCGATGATTTCGAAGTGAAGATTTCCATGTCCAATGACTCCTTCGAGACATATACTGTGCCACCGTCGCATTGGTCGACCTGTAGATTTGGTGCCTTGCCCATGATTTGTATGGCAAAATTATTAGACTTGATGACCTCAATGGAAGAGACAAGGTTGTCCACAATGACGTTTGTCTTGACGCATTCGTTAAGAGAAACGGCGTTGATCTTGCCCTTGATCTGGATTGTTGTGTTCTTGCAACGGAAGATGAAAACCGAGTGGTTGATTTCAACATCCTTAAGGGTCAATGAATGTTCGTTCTCATAATTCTCCTGTGGCGTAAAACGTTGTTAATGTCGGGAGACCGAGAGATGGTCGGTGAGAATTTGCTACTTACAATGTACCATTTACTTCCATCCAATTCCTTCTTAGGAGGCTTCTTCCTAGTCAAGTGTGCAGGCTTAGATTTTGAAGGAGGAGCAGGCGACTTTGTTCTTAGGCTTGAAGAGGATCCGGCTGGGACAATGGAGCTCGCTCTGAGAGACGGGTTTTTGTGTGTCATTTCATCCTTATTCACTTTGCGCAAGCCAGCCGTAACATCGGACCCACGGTTGATTTCGGCAAACACTGAGCCAATATCTCCTCCTGCAGGAGTTCCTGGCCCATCAAGTGCGCCCGGTGGCGGCGGTGGAGGTGGTGGAGGCGGGGGCGGAGGAGGGGGGGCTCCACTGGTGGGGGCGGGTCCTTGCGAAGGCGTCGAAGAGCTACTTGCGAGTGCGAGCGCTTCTTTGGCATCGATGCCTCTAGCATTCCATGTCACTCCCAGGACATGATGGTTGGCAACATAGGTTTCAAGAGCCATCAGGACAGTATAAAACGAGCGCACCCATTCAACGTGCTTTGGAGACCTATTTTAATTAGTATTTGAACCGAAGGCATCAAGGAGTTTGTATGGCACACGTTTCCTTGTGCGAAGTAATCACACGATTACCGAAGAATTGCGCAGCACCCAGCATTTCTCTGACATATTTTGCTGGCTTCCCCTCCACCGTTACCCAAGCAAGACCGGGAATACCTTCACTAACGGTCGACAAATGGTTGGAGAGCGCAGAGTGCCGATTATTTTCGCGGATATTGGAGACGTTGGTAAGCTCAGTTTGCATTTCAGCGACCAGATCAACAAATAGTTGCGTTGATGATCCTGGCTTCTTGGCCTTGGTTGTGATAACAAGAAATTTTCTCTGAGCCGCGAAGCATTTCTCAACAGCTTTACTCTGCATGACAACTTGAATCAGGAGCCGGGAGATGTAATACTACACTGAGAAAGTGCCGAACCTGTTCTGCTACGAGATCGCCTATCTCGGTGCTCTTGTTAACATACAGTGCGACTTCCCTAGCTATCAGCTCGTCAAAGTCCTCAACAGATGCAGGAAGCGGCTCTGGAGCTGGCGGGGGTGGATTTTGTACTGTAGTAGTCGACACCAAAGAAGACGCGCTGGTATTACTAGGAAGTGCAGTAGTTACACCGGGATTAGAGTCGACAGGAGGCGATGCTAAATCCTCCAAACGGGAGGTGGCAGCCTCAAGGCTTTACGGGGTCGAGTTAGCAGGGAACAGAAGGGTTGAAAATAGGACGGTTGCCAAGTGAGAATCTTCGTGAATTCTTATTACTGACCGTTTGATGAGGGTCGTCAGATTGTTCATCTGAGCCGGGTGGGCCATTAAGTAGGCGATTCGATATTGGCGGTTGATTCAAGAGAGAAGAGGGAGGGGCCGCTGTGGGTGGGGAGCGCAGCATGCTCGTCCGATCCCCCACCATCTGCTTGGCCCTGACCCTGAAGATCCTAGCAACACAAACTGTCAAAGAATGCAGGATACCATAATGAATGAAATAAACCTCGATCGTATTCAAAACATTTAATAGTTCCCCAGGCTCTCCGAATCGGTTAGGCTTTTACTATTCCTTCCATTTTGTCCTCGGGATGGCAAGGTACGGAGGCCCGCAGAGCCTCATCCGTACATAGGGCTAACCCTAGTAACCGCACACAACAGTCCGCCAACATCCCGCCCAAAAGTTCAAACTTCCTACAGTACACCACAATTCCCCAATCACGAGAGAAATCAACGCGCGTCTAGCCAATCTCACACTTCCACTCAAACCACTAGACAAAACTTCCCCGCCGACATCGCAGCCGTCAAATCTACACATACAGCAAGTTTCTCCCTACAGTCAGAATTGTTTCCTAGGCTACGATCCTGTGCTAACATAAATCGCAGCTTAGACATAATCAACCATGGATTCAGGAAAGGCTGGTGTTAAGCTCGTCAAGGTCATCAAGGTTCTCGGTCGTACCGGTTAGCTACTCACATTCTTCCTACCCTACGATCTATCATCAGTTTTTATGGCGACCTAAATTTTGTTACCTGCTAGGTTCCCGTGGAGGTGTCACCCAGGTCCGCGTCGAGTTCATGGACGACACTACCCGATCTATTATCCGTAACGTGAAGGGGCCCGTCCGCGAAGACGACATTCTGTGCTTGCTCGAATCCGAGCGTGAGGCTAGGCGACTACGTTAAGGACGGGGGATTTGTTTGGTATCCAGGGGACTTGGTATCGGCATGGGAATAAACAAATAAAATTTCATTCTGTACCAAAATTCATGACCGCTCCGGGGGCTTTGTTTCTTCTTATTCTTTGGGTCAGTGTTTTGTTGGGACTTTTAACGGCACATTTTTCCTTTTAATAATCCTGAACCACTGGAACACAAATCAACAATAGGTTGCGGGTGGTTTATAGGGAGGGGGAATGGGGCAGTGGGGTAGCTCTTGCTTGTGGAGGGGAGGGGTTCAAGGGCTCAAGGAATAGATATCCTCTGGAGCACTGAGAGAAGTGCTCGAGGAAAAATATTGGTTTTTGATTCCTATGGACCAAGAAAATACCCATAATCAAGGAAAGCCAAAAGAGGTGCACCACACCCGTAAAACCCAGCGACTAAGTACATATTCCACCGCGGAGAACCGCCAACTACGGGACCCCAACTACAAACCATTACGGAAATTATATACTCTTGCCATTTTTTATAGTTGAGCTAACATGGTATCTAACTGATGGCGGTCATATTTGACATATTTATCCCTCATTAGATCTTTATACTTGTCATAAAATCTGCCATACAGTGGTCCAATAAATCCAATCTCCTTGGAGAGCATCGCGCGCACTTCCTTGTCCGGAAATGTGTATGATTTGTGCTTCTGATTTAGCTCTTCGAAAACCGTGTTGAAGTTCTATCCGGTATTAGCAGCTGCATCACCAATATCGGAATATCAGAAACGGACCTTGAACTTCTCCTTGACGCCTTCCTTCTCTTTGCTATTGAGATTGAGCTTTCCACCGGCCTGCTGTTTAGTATAAGTGACATCCATCAGGAATGCAGCACATTCTCTCCATTGCTCCATGTACATCTTAACGGCATCCTTCCTCCATTTCTCAACCTTGGCCTGCGCCTGATTTGACATGATCTTGCGAAGGTCGCTTGTACGAATGTTGCTCTCGATGAAGTGAACGTTGTTGACCATAAAGACAGCTACCGGGGAGTTCTTCTTGATGATAGCCCGAGCCTTTTGTTCGAGCTCATGGATAAGCTGATCTATGGCGTCCAAACAGAAGTTTGAGAGTAGAAGTGATCCATCGGCGCCTACATCGAAGGATGGGGGAATGACTGCTGGCGCCGTATAAGGACGATTCCAGTTACCCTCACCCAGGGACACCAAAAGACTAGAAATAGCGTTGGGGTAATCTGCCATCCGTCTAAGACGAGACATCACGTTCACAGTCATATCCACGACAGTGTTGTCCAGGGGCAATGCAATAAGTCCTTGGCCAGTCTTCTTTATATCCTCCAAGAAATATGAGAAGCTACTCTGTGCTGTGGTTCTCAGCGGCTTTAGTGCTTCGGAAAACTCCTTCTGTTCACCTGTTTTGGTCTTTAGCCTAATGCTTGCCGGTTGCACGTTTTCGATCACGTCAAAAGCAAGAAAGCAGTCCGTGGTCATATTTTGCTTGACGAACACGTTTAGGTCTACCAGTGTCTTCTTGAATACCCCCATAGGCAGTGCGGTTGTAGCAATGTACACCTGAGACCATTCCGCAGTGGGGAAGAGATGACAGATATTCTCGTATTCGGCCTCAAAGATAGCTTCCAGGGCATTGGTATACACCGATATACCGTTTGACCCCTTGTCATAAGGGGCAGCAGGTGTTCGGCGGGTGGTGTTTACTATTGCCAGGGCCAGGGATGCCAATGAGTTGGTGATGTAGGGCCCACGCACTTCTGCATATACTTGGGGTGCATTTGACTGTATCCCAGCAGAGGCAGCAAGGGTCGAGGAAAGAAAATCATTCAGCACAGCCAACATGTTGATTTTGTGGGGTTGGAAAGTTGGGAATGGGAGCTCTTCAAAGGCTTAGTCAGATCCAACAACAACTGCGCGAATGGGGCACATCTGTGGTGTTACCTTTGGTAATGAAATGTAGAGGTTCCACGGATTTTGAATCCTCGGCTAATGCTTGCCTAAATAGATCTTCGAGTTGTAGACTCCCCACTTTCAAAAGGCCCGTCTGGAAAGAGACCCGTTAGCGGTTACCCCATTATCCACTATACGCAACCTCATGACAAACCATTTGAGTAACGGCTTTCTGAGAGCTCCGCAAGTTCGATTTCTTCAGGCACGATAGAGCCTCATTGATCCGTTTTAGAGAAGCGAGGTATTCGGTTAGACCGGTTTTCGAAGGCCTGTGTGGTGGGGCAGTAAGCACGAGTTCTGCTAGTATGCATTTGTCGGAACGGAGGCGCCATAGGAAAACCGGAAGGAAACGTGTCTGGGTAAGGAGCCAAAAAGCTTCGGGGGATATACCCTTGACGTATTGTACTCTCCTCCTTTGATACTACATCTGTAGGTTGGCGCACCCTGTCTATTGCAGATATTGCTTCATCGATATCTGTAACCCACAATCTTAGCTCACCGGCAGCATTTCAGGAGGTGAGCCGATTCCCTTACTTCCGGAAAGCACCGTTAATGACTGGGTCTTGTTGTATATGGGTTTGACTGCCTGCTCGACGTTCTGTGCACTTGCTGATAATTTTTTCAAGCTCAGGGCGATCTTGGTAGTGAGGTCTGCAGTCTTGGATAGCTTCCTGTGTTTTTTTTCCCCCAAGATGTTAGCACGGCTGCCTCATGTTCCTGCCTCCCCCAAAGAAATTACTGACGATTCCAAGACCTCAACCTCAGCGGAAAGCTCGTCCATGCGAAGACCGTTCATGGCGGTGATGATGAACTCCTTTTCCTCTAGCCGATTATTGTGGGGAAGCTTGGTTGTGAACTACCTCTGGATGGTTTAGGGACCAGCCGTCGTTCAAGGAAAGTTGGTTGGCCAAATAACCCTCGGCTCTTGGCATACCAATAAAACCCGGTCAAAGGGTCCATCCAAGCACAAACTTGACCCCCCACACACACAGCCTTTCTCCCAAATTAGAATGGAGCCTATCACAACTTTAATGTCACTCCGCACATTTTTCTCTCCGAGCACAGCACGGGCACAGTACGGTTATATCTTACATCGGAACGGATTTACATTCTCGAACACATCGCTTCCACCCGATCGTCGCTGCACAAGTCACCACTTCTAATGCGATCATCCGGATAACACGAAGCCCCAAAGGCTTTGCAAATCTAGTACCACATTCCAGAACCTCCCCAAACCTCAAGGATTCCGTTGGTAAACCCTGGGACCACAGGAAAATCGATAGGTAGAATTGGCAGAGCCGGGAGATCCCCCAGAGAAATCGGGTTACATTCCCGATACGTGGCCTACGATATTCTGGAGAAGGGAATTTCAAGAAAGAAAAAAAAAGAAAAAAGAAAAAAAACGACGTCAATCCCATCGACAGCGTGCCCATACGTGCGGCAAGATCCACGATTGCTTAGTGGTGATGTAGTATCCTAACTACCTGGGCAAATACAGGGCTCAATTTGACTACGCGAGATAGGATCATTGCGAAATGGACATTTTCCGATATGGCGATTACACTTCCCGGGTGATTCTGAGGTCATTCCCGCTGAATGTCTGTTTTTTTGCCGGTACTAAATAGACCTATTGGACGAGTAAAAAAAGGGAAAAGATAAAATAAGTCTCGCCCGGTCGTTTCTCTGGTACTGAGGCTCCAGTAGGTGAGCCCATGACATCAATGGGCCTTGGTGGAAGCTTTCCCAGGCCTATTGAATCATAGGCCGGGCTAGACGCCCCCGAGCACTCTATGTCTGTCTGTCGGCATCCAACGCCTGTTACTCGGGCATGGGTTATCGGCCTTGGGGTCTGAACGAATCAAATGCTACCTACTATACAGTCGTACAGGGATCGCATACGTCGTTACCCGAAGGCGGCAGTCCCGGCTTCTGAGGAGCTATATAACCTATGATGCATTCCCAACCCTTGGGGCCTTTGTGTCAACGTTCTTTCTCTAAAACTATTTCTACAATTTCACCACTTGCCGATCATTTCTTTGATAGTTTGTAGCCTAGAGGACTGCACTATTAGTCTTTAATCCCATTATCTCCCAAACGCTTCACACTCATTAAGTATTGTTCAAAATTCGGTCATGGTTTGTCACTCTTCCCATATTACAGCCATGGTTATGTGGTCCGGCTCGTAACTTGGTCACAGGCGCGAGGAGAGCAGAGAAGAATCGTTTCGCCTGGGCTGGCTACCAGACGGAGCCAATCGAACCAAACTCCCCCCCTCCCCCCCATGAGCTTCCGAGAGATCTCTCCACGGTTATTGCTCCCCACCCTGTTCATGCCGCTACCGCCCGATGGCCTCAACCACACATTCTCAAAGCAACAGCAGCAGCCAAGCCATTCAGAAGCCCTCAGTCGCTGCATAGCTTGCGCAGTCTGCTTCGCCAACCACGCCGAATACCAGGCACACTTCGGCGACGTCCGCAGGCATCATTACTGCACCCGCTGCGACGCACACTTCGAATCCGCAACCTGCTTCCGCCGACACTGCGAACGCTCCGACAGGCACAACATGTGCACAAAATGCGACCTGGATTTCCCCACCCGTGGGGAACTGGTTCACCACTGGATCACAGCAGCAAAATCCTTGCACGCGCACTGCGGGCGGTGCAACGCGCATTTTGGCTCCCGGGCCGAGGAGCAGAATCACTATCTCCAAGACTTACACCATGTCACTTCCCTAGCGTATACCCGCCCTGTAGCAAGGAGGGAGGTCCCTTGCAAAGACCCCGGATGCGGGGCGCTGTTCGCACGCCCCTATGAGATGAACCTGCACTACCTCACAGCGCACAGAGAGGTGCTCGAGTGCCCCGTGCCAAAATGCCGGATGAAGTTTATAAACTTTGAGTGCCGTGAGAACCACCGGAAGAAGTGCGAGTTGGAGAAGGTTGCTTGTAGACATCCATCTTGTACAGCTGGATTTAAGGAAGTGGAAGAGATGGAGAAGCATTGGATAGAGAGACACACCACTAGACACACCACCCCAGAGAGGCGGCAGCAGGGCGGGTCGCGTTCACCGTCCCCCATGGAACGTGTTCGCTTCACGTGCCCGCTTGAAGAGTGCGGGCGGGGATTCGGAGATATAGAGTCGCAGATCAGACACATCGTCAGTCATCATGCGTACTGCCCTGCATGCAGCACGGAGACTGGTGGGAAAGTATTTAGAAATCACCAAGAGTTGGAAGATCATCTGCGTGAGGGCTTGCCGGGACACAGTTATTGTCGGGTGTGTAGGATGATGTTCAATGATGTGGGGGCGCTGGAGACACACTATGGGGAGAGGCATGGCGGAGGGGAACTCGGGTTGACCCGGAAAAAGATGTAGGGGTATTGTTATGTGGCCTCCGTGACCGCGCAAACATATCCCTAGTTGCTGCCGTAATCATGGCCACGCAGAGAAAATGGCACAGCACAAGCAGTTGGTCTGTGTTCCGTTTGGGCGGTCCTCGTGATTGCTTGTTTTTTTCTTTGGTTTTCCTTTTTTTTTTTTTTTTTTTTTTTCCACTTTTATCATCGCATAAGGTTGAGAGGCTTGGGTTGGGTCCGCGGGTTCTACGCCATATCATATGAACCGGTCATGAAGGGCAATAGCGACACTCCTAGTCCCTAACGGTTTCGTTTGCAGAGCGCATCAAGGCTTCCCGTTGCCTGATGATCAAGTCCATAAAGCAGATATCCATTTATTTCCCAAGAGTTCAATTTCGGGGGGTTGGATCACGAGTAACTTACTGCTAGCTTTCCCATCCCCCCAGCGCCCCCACCCGCACCCACATAATATCTACCTTGCTCTCCATCCAATCACTTTTCACCCTTTACCTTTCTCCATCACTACTCCACGAGCTTTGTTATCTTCTTATAGATCCCTCTCCCCGGGGCTCTCGTAGAGAAGGTCGGGGATTTCGGGTTAGAATGAGCCATAATACTGAACCCCTTTATCTTTTGTACAGTACGTGAGAGAAATAGCTTTCTTTGAATCGACCAATACCTACGTTTTACTACCACTTTCAATTATCCTCGTTTCCCATAGTACAGTGCAGTACCGGTACTAGCATGGGTATCTAAGTTACGTGAGCTTGTGATGCTACAGTCTCTTCCGGCGTTGCGAGATTCTTGAGTTGCGAGAGTGGCGCGGCCGCTTACTGTCTTGGCAGCCCTGACAGGTTGGTCGTCCACACCTGTTTCACCTTCTCTCTCTTAATACCGTACAGGACCATTTTTCTCTCAACACTACAACCCTGAACAACACCACATATCCGCAACACACCACACATCCACAACACACCACATTCCGTTTTTGCTAAGAGAAGATGAGGGTGATTAAACAGAGGAAGAAGAAAAAGAAAAACACAAAAAAGAGAAGGTAAGAACTAAGAAACTGTTTCAAAGGTACAAACTAATTGAAATTTAATCCAGCATTACAATCGGGTCTGCACCATCATGTCTGATATCATGTCCAATCCCATCACCACCCTCCGAGCTGTCGTCACTTCCATCAACATCCTCACCAATATCACTGTGGTCTGTTCCCTCTAATCCTTCACGAACAAACTCCGCTAACTTATCGTCCAGTAGTGTGATCTTTGTCGCTAGGGGGACAATCTTTTCCTTGACTTCGTCTTTCTTTCCGCGTAAGATGTCAAGGTTTAGTCTGATTCGAGAACGTGGATTTTGTGATTTGTCTTCTATCTTTCGTTCCAGCTCATGAAGTTGGTCAAGTAAGTGTTGCTGTCTCTGGATTTGTCCTTCTCGTTTTCGTTGAAGTTTTTTGTATTCGCTGCTAACAATATCTCTCCTCCACCGGCGTAGATCCTCCGCAGTAGCAAAGGATTGTCCATGCATTGGGATCTTTTTACGGGCACAAGGCTGGTCTCGTGCTTTTCGTTTTCGGTCTTCTTCCTTTTGTTGAAGTCGTGCCTCTTCCGTTAAGTGGACCTTTGCATGAGCAAATTGGGCAGAATGGATTAACTTGGTAAGTTTTGCCTTATGGTTCTGAATTTTGGATGGGCTACGAGAGGGATTGCGGGCTGACTGTAATAGATCGTCTGTTAATTGTTTCAAGGATTTCGGAGTTTTGGGTGTCGTCGGAATACCAGATGCGGGAGCCTGTAGAGGGGTACTAGAATGCTGTCGTCGGTTTTGATGAAGGAAAGCTTCATTTATAAACCGGAAGTTAGCAGCAGAATCAAAGAAAGCAGGTAAGGCTCCTGATTATGATATAGAAAGCAGAAAAGTATACTGACTGGAATGCAAAGGCTTCTTCAAGTTTGAGTCCGGTGGATCATCATACATCAATAAGGGATCGGTATGCCGAACAGGATCATAGGAAGGAACCTTTCGGAGTGCTGTATATCGGTCGAGTGGATGGATACCGGTTGTTGCAAAGGCAGATTTAATGTTTTGTACTGTAAAAGCCTTCTCTCGGGCTTGAGATAAAAACTCCCAGAAGTTGGCTTTTGATACCCCATAGCGCCCATAACGAAACTCCTTTTCCAATAGTTGAGCATAATAGTTCTTGTATGGGCTAAAGATGCCCACATCAAGTGGTTGGAGAA
>LN891145.1:114896-187976 GCA_900010015.1 Tuber aestivum
TGAGCAGAAAAAAATGGAGGAAAAAATGGAAAGGTATAGAAAATTGGTAAAAGAGAAGGAGAGCGCATATGAAAAATTGAAAGCAGAAGAGAAAAATGCCTTGGAAGGGTTGAATAATCTGGATATTGAATATGAGGAAGGAGAAGATGAAAGGGAAAAGCATGGTGAGGGGGAGTTGGATATTGGTATTGAGGTCGAAGATGGAGAGGATTTCTGTTAAGTATGGATTATTGTTGGAGGCCGTTGCAGTCTAACTGGTATTAAGCTACACCCTGTTTGGTCGTTTCGTGTCACCGTGTGTTTCGACTCACCGTGGGGTACGTTAGACCCTCATCCTATAACATCCACAACTCTCAACCTCCCAATCCCAATCGCACATCACACTACATCTCCCTCGTATAACAATTAGCAAATCAAAGCACAGCTGCAGTCCTCCAATACCAATTATGAAAATCTGATCTAACCAACCTAGCTTAACTCATCATGCCCCCCTGATCCGTCCCAACAGTGTAACCATTACCAATCGCCACATTTTCCCCCACCACCGTTGACTTTCCGCCGAGAGCCAGTCAGTCAGCCAGCCCGAAAAGCCGGTGCTTCCCCGTCTAGATACCGTAACGGATGGAAGTGTGCACTATGGCAATTACCGTATAGGTTACGTTCTCGCTCGCGGCAGAAAAAGTAGGCTAATTTACGTTCCCGCTGTAGCATAATATCTTGTATGATATAAAGTGAGTGGATGGGGGAAGAAGAGTGAGAGGTTCCAAGGGAGCCGGTACCTTGATGGTGGACAGGCAGGGAGATCAATGGCTATATATATATATATATATATAATACCTACGCGAGGTTGTCGTAGTGCTGTAGTACCGGTAGGGGGATTAGGTGGGTGCCATACGGCAGCAGTAACAGTAGCAGTAAACATATCACCCCTTTCCATTTTTCCTTTTCCCCCTTTTTTTTTTGGAGACCGGGATGTCGTCATGAGTGATACTCGAATGCCTACCTATGTTCTTCCGGGATGAATTGCGCTGTGTTGTACAGTAAGTAAGGGTAAATAAGTTGTATCCCGCATGGCAATGGCAAAAACAGAGTGGGGAATCTGTGGGATTGGTAGACTATCATGCCGTAAAACCACGAGAAGGCGTGGTGGGTGGATAAACTCTGTCGGGAACATAGATACACCACCAATAAAAGTACCGGTACCGGTAAGTTAGCTTTAAGCACAAGGCAGTAAATACTCGTATCATACCTGGACTCGAACATGATAGATCTGCGTGCCCAAGTTTCCCTACATTACCAGTAATCATACCTGTCGACGCGAACATAGCACCTCACACGACTTTATCATACCTTCCCGAAACCGCGGTGGGGGCGTGTTGCAATATTTACATCCTACGACATGATAACACTTGTTAAAACCGGTCATGAGGTATCATATCAAAAACCTATAATTACTGCTGTAGGGTTCCACCTCCCCCCCCCTTTAAAGAGAGGGAACAAAATATACCTGTCAACAAGCAACATGGCGCAGTGGAAGCGCGCCGGGCTCATAACCCGGAGGACGCACGATCGAAACGTGCTGTTGCTATGGTATATTTTTTGATTTTGGTGACGGAAGGGCGGTGGTTCAAATCGGGGGGTGCGAGATTTTTTCAGTTTTTTTTTCCAACCGGTAAATTATCTCTTGACTGCCTACGGGTATTTCAAGGGTGCGGCAAGGTCTGCCATGTGGGTTTTAAAAAAAAAAAAAAAAAAACCTTTGATCTAGATGTACGGTAATGCAGTAGTTGTTGTAAATTACGGCGAATGATTCCACAAAGCTCATCGCCGTCCGAAATTATGGAAAGCCTCGTCATCACCATGCCGGTAGATATGGAACCGTTTCTTTCCACCAAGGCCCTGCGTTTCTTCTTTCTTTCTCGGACCGTTCCTGCATCTGCACCTGGAACACACACTTTCACACACACTTTGAAAGGAAAAAAAAAAAAAAAAAAAAAAAAAAAAGAAAGAGAAAAAGAAAAGAAAAGAAACGCACGGACCACCGCTTAATTCGACCAACCCATCCACCCACTATCGGAAAATCATATCTCCGCTCCAAACCCTAACCCAGAGATTGAAACATCCGGCGACTCACACTTGGACTGATGATTTCGAAACGCATTCCCGCTTAACTACGATAAGGTATCTTTCCCAATCCCCCCCCGCGCCTCGCGACTATCCAACCTTCTCGTTTGGAGATAGCGAGAGATGTCCAGAGGTGGGCGCAGTGGTTTCCGCGGTGGCGGTAACTTTGGCGGAGGTGGAGGAGGAGGAGGGGGAGGCATGGGTGGTCCATTCGGTCACGACCCGGATAATCCACCTGATTACAGTACTACTGAACTCTTTCCCGTATTACCCCCTGCCCTCCACATCTGCGTCTACGGCGCAGCGCAGTACAGTAACCGACTGACCGACTAAAACAGCCCCAACCACCACCTGTCCCGAACCCCCTGAGCAGGGACGAACGCCACATAGTAGCGCGCTACCGTTTGTACCGCGAAAAAATCCACAACGGGCCGCTGTACACCATCATGGGCAAGAAGCGTGGTATGGAGGACCCGTTCAATGACGTGAGCAAGTACTCGGCGAAATACAAGCGACAGAAGCGCAGGGTGCCCAAGTTGGATTCTAGGCCGTATGTCAAAGAGCTCTTCCCCGAGGAGTTGTGGGACACATTGGGGATCGAGGGTGACGGTGATGCCAAGGACGGAAGGGGCAGGGAGAAGGGGAAGGGTAAAAAGTTGATCTTTTCGGCCCTCGACGTTGTTGGTGGGCTGGATGAGGAGGAGGGGGAAGATGGGGAGGGCGAGGATGGAGAGGCCGGAGGGAAGGGCAAGAAGGGGGGGGTCCTACAAAGACTGTTGGGAGAGGACGCTGGTGATGAAGATGGCGACGATGATGAAGATGAGGCAGCGGAGGAGGAAGAAGTTGAGGATGATTTTGGCGATGATGAGGAGGGGGATTATAATGCTGAGATGTACTTTAATGATGGTGATGATGATGGTGGGGATGATTGGGGGGACGAAGGAGGCGGTGAGGACTATTACTAGACGGATGGGGCGTGCAACTACGAAAAGCACCCTTGGTTTCTCTTTTTTTTTTTTTTGACATTTATTTCATCCTCTCATTTCAAATTCTAGCTTTCTCTCTCTTTGGAATTGCTTGTCTTTTCTGATCTTGGGATAAATGGAACCTTGTGATATATTGAGCCACTCAGACAAGGAAAGAGAAAGGAAAACAAAAACAAAGCGTAGCATATATTTGGGCTGGGTTCTCCGGAAGGCCTTTGACCTCCCGTTAATTAGAATTCCCAGACTCAGAGTGCCGCTCCATTTGGGGTATGTTCGGAACGAGCCATCTCTCATCACTCACCTCCTCCTTCGGTTGGCATTCCACCGTCGGCGTTTGTTTCTTTGTTAGCGTCTTGGTCCGGATTAGATTTCCCACCCCTCAACTCATCATCCTCCCTCCTAACCCATGGTTTTTCCGGCGGCGCCTCCTGGCATAAAAGTTCCCTCATTGACTTGCCACCATCGCGAAACCGAATAATGTTCACAGCTCTTTTGAACTCCGCTCGAATCCTGTCTACCCCGGGGGCATTGCACGTCCTGCCCACGTTGTGGTTGGTTTCGAAAGGGTCCTCGATGGTTAACAAGTATCTATCCTTTACCTGAGTTTGCCCGCTCCTCCCTGGCCTAGTCACAGCTGCGACCCAACCCTTCTCTTGCTTACTAAATATACCGCCGTGAGTCCGGATCGAGATGACCTCTCTTCCCCATTGGAACCTGTATGAATAATATTCGAAGAAGCCATGTAGGAGCTGGCCGACATGCATCTGGTTTGTGGTCTTGGGAAGATGTTCGATATCTTTAGCATACCAAATCTGGTGCTCTCCTTCACCACCCTCATCAAATATCTGGTCGGCCGGCACATCTTCTGGGATCCGGGTATTCTGTAGATTGATTAAGACAGGGGGGTCAACCACGTTGATCAGAAAATGAATGATCATGAGAACGTAGCCGTAAGAAGAAAGGGTACCACGGTATGGGCTATTGATATGTCTCCTCTTGGCCCACCACTAGCATGTGTTAATGTTGGGTTCACAAATTTACCAACTGCCGAGATGTTTGCTGGGTTGGAATTGGGATGAAGGCAAATACCTTTATAAAAAGAACCATTTCCTTGACCCTTGGATCACATCGACTATATGTTTGCAGCATCCTGGTATTATGCACTCCCAGGTCGTTATTAAACCCAATATCGCAATTCAGGTCAAATTGGTTCTCATCTGTGGCCTTCAGTGCAAGCTTCATTATCGGCACACGGGTCTTTAAGAGCAGCGTAACCATGAATCCCTCAGATTGAAATGCTTTCGCCAGATTATGTGGAAGAGAATTAGACTCGTCACTCTTGTCAGGGGTGCTGAAAAGGTCCTCCGAATAGGGAAAAGTGAGAACGGCATCAAGATCGGACTCAGTTATTGCGAATCCGGCTATGGTACCAACACAGTGGAGGAGAGCAAGGCAATCAAATTAGAGATATATTAAGCGATATTAACCAAACTGGCTACAAGGTACACAGTCAAGAGAAAGTTGAGAAGAGTGAAGGGCGCAGCACTTACTAACTAGGCTTCCAAAGGGGACCAACTCCCCTTCTGGGCAGACTCCCTGGCAGATCGCTCTACACTTTTTCAAATGCCGGTTTTGAGCGCCCAACTCTTCCGGAGTCGGCGTAGCGGCTGTGATAATTTCCCTGGCAAATACCTGGAGGTTGGTATTCTGTTCATGAACCATCTGCTCTGGGTTGAAGGGACCCATCCGGTCTTTCCCCGCCTGTGAAGACACCTGGGGATTCCGAAAAGCTGGTTTCCGCTGAGGGGGCGGACGACTCTGCAATGGAAATGGTGGACGCTGTGCCCTGTATTGGGCTTGTCCCTGTGTATTTTTCTGCGGCGATTTAGGTGGAGGTTTGGGTGGAGCGTCTTTGGGGCGCTCAGCTCCAAGAGGGGGAAATTGATCATGACTGTCTGCGGGCAAAAAAGTAGTAGGAGGAGTAGAAGGCGGGGAACGGATGTTCGAATGCTGATTGGGATTGTTGCGCTGAGAACCACGCCGGAATTGAGGCCTTCTAACACTAGTATACGGATATTCCCGTGCTTTAACCTGTCTATTTAGGGCCGGTTGTTGTTGTTGTTGTTGGTGGTGGTGGTGTGGGTGTTGAGGCGTGGGATACTGTTGCAGGGTAGGGCGCATATGTCGTTGATCCTGATGGGTTGGGATTGAGGAGCGATTCGGAAACTGATTTTGCGGCAGCAGTGGTACTGTACGCCGCGGTTGCGCTCCCGGAGTAAAAGGTGGTTGTTGGGATGGCGATAAGTGTGCCGAATGGACTGGTGGGAGGGGTGCTCCAAACTGCGAGCCCTGGGTTTGAGGACCTAGAAGGTTCGATCTTGAGGTAAGTGGGAGAATGTTCGTGGAGTTGCGAAAAGTGCGATTCTGGGGAAATGAGAGATGCCAACCAGATACTTGAGAAGAGGGGTTGATTGGTAAAAGCTGAGAATCGAACCCAGGACTTTCTGATGGAAATGGAATGCTGTAATCTTGCTTCTCGTAAAACCGATCCTGAGAGTGGGGCGTAAGTGGCATTTGCAGCGGGGGATGCCCCGGGGAGACATCCTGGCTGCTTTGACGATAGCCCGCCGAATTACTAATGATCATTCCTCTGACCTGATCTTCCAAACTATCTCCTCGCGGTAGCTGGGGGTGTCTGGGGGGAGTACTTGGGGTGTGCCCAGCTGTGGGCGGTTGGCCTGTCCACATGTTGCAAGATTGTGCCGGGGCGGAGGGTCTCTGGAGTTGCGGTGTTAAAGATTTGTACAGGGTAAAAGGAAAGAAAATTATTATAAACTCAAGCCAGAGGAATTCGTTTTTGGGGGGTATATGATATTAAGGGTGGAATGCGGTTCAAAGAGTTGGAGGATTGAGCTCTGGAAGCGGAAAGTTTGCAGACTGAGTTCTGGAATCAGGGGTGTCCCGAAGAAAGTTCATGATAAGAGCCGTAAATCTAAGCGTGGATCATCACGTGGTCAAGAGCCGCCTTCCTTGTCATATGATACGGTAGCAGATAAAGTAGCATCTGGCATCATCTAGACCCCCCCCCGGCTTTCAACCCCAGTTTACCGACTATTATACTGCTATTCGCTTGTTCTCGCACAACCCCCGCCTTATCTACAGAATGAGGAATGGAAGCTATATTCGAGCACTAGGGAGGCAATCCTTTGAGCCCTCTCAGCCAACATCCGATGCAGATCCAGCCGGCTCTTCTGTATGCGAGCAATCTCAAGAAATGCAGCGGCGCCTGATAAAGGCCCAAAACGATGTCCTAGCAACGGTTGGGGTATGCCGTCGAGACACCAAGCAGAACCAGGTGCTCTCGGAAGCAATTCTTCAGGAGAATGAGGTTGGGTTACTTGTGGGTGCGGTAGACTTAACCATTACCTATTTAACTACCTGGCCGCTTATTGGAATCCGAAATAGGCTACAGGTATGTGGATTTTCGGGGGTGTCGATGGAATCCCGGGAATGGAGGCTGAGTCGAGAAGACGTATCGGACATATGAAGGCTTAGGATATCGGCATGTTTTACTGCGCACATTCCGGAAAAATGGCATTCTCGAGATGTTATCGGGCATGCCTGCACATCTGTGCTATCAACTGGTGAATGTGGGTCGGGACTATTTACAAGGAAGGCTCTTACGGTATTTGAGTACCAAGCCACTGTTTAGGGATCCAAAAACGAATATACCGAGGAAAAAACTGCTATACACTCTGGATAGATGGTATGCATTCTCAAATCCGTAGATCAGTGAGCATAGCTAACTCCCGCTAGTTTTTCAACGCTGTCCTGGTTCTTGGTTTATCCGTTATACCAACACTCGATTCTCCAATCCCTTCACCTTCTCCCAACAACCTCAATCCTCCCATCCTTATACTCGTTTATCCCTTTTTCCTCTCAGTCCCCACTAGTTCTACCAAGTTGTCCCGGACCTATCCTATCCCTCTCGGGCCTTGCCTTCTTAGCATCCCAAGCGGCAAACAGCTACTTCTTCTTGTCCTTTTTTCAACAGTATTCATGCGGCTATTTGCAACTCTTCTTCTTCAACCAACTCCGCCAAGTCATCCCGCGACCTACCAATCCCGACGCAGCTTCAATTGCTGGAGCCCTGAACGAAGGACTAGATGGAGGAAGCTGGGACATGGACATCCACATCCCGCCACCCCCAGCAGACGAAACAGTCGCGATAATGATTGAGCAGACTTCCAGTGAGGGCGATCGCACTCGCCAGCACTTTACAGCAACCTTGCAATTCGACGAACCGCAACCATTCACACGAGGGACTGGGTGGACGCAAGAGGAGGAGCAACCCCCTACAGAACTACTGGATGGGGAGCCGCCGCCGACACAGCACCGAGTCACTAGGCTTAGCTTGCACCCAGCCGATGTGATCGCTTCTCATGTTGTGGATGGCATCGCCACGGCGTTTTCCAGTGTTTTTGAGAGCGCCGTTATGAGAACAATTGCCACAAGCTTTTTGTTACGGCGGGGCGTTGACGCTTGTGTTGTAAAGGTGAGGGTGTTCTCACCGTGGGAGTTTCGTGGGAATGTAGGTTTGATCGCGAAAGCGCTTGCCGCCGAGTGGGGGTTGATGTGGTTGTTGTTTGAGGGGAGCTACTTTGTTAGTACCTGGATTGGGATCAATATGTTTGGGTAGGTGCTCTGGCAGTCCGTTACAAGCCTCGACTAACGCTAATTCTTATGAAGGTATCCCTCAGAAGTTTAATTGGGGGGAAAACGCATTGCTTATAACTCCTGCAACCCTTCATCCACCGCCGTCCCTCGAAACGTTGTCCGGGAAGGCAATTGTAGGGCCCTATTTTGGCGCGGTGCATAACAGTGGTGTTTTTATTTTATTTTTATTCTCCTCCTAAAATTATTAGTTTAGAATGCTCATACTTTTGGAAAAACTTATTTCTCTCTCTCTTCGTTCAATGTATAGTGTTCTTCCTATGATACCTGCGCTTTTACAGTATATACCCAACTTACCGAGGGCTCTAGGCTTGTAAACTTGATCCTTAAGTGTGGCTTTGGTCTAGTCCCTCAGCCTACGATATTGTGAGAAGACACAGAGTTGCCAAATCCTGAAACGGGAACGGCTGATATCGGAGGACCCCATGTAGGGATTTGCGGGAATATGCTATTCGGAACAGACGTCAGGAACACAGCCCTGCACGGCTTCCTGCAGACACCCGGGCCAAACCATCTCAGAATTCCGACCATGCACGGGCATACTGTTAATGTACGATAACGTTCCCCACGAAAGCTGTAAGAACAAATGTCCCCCCACGGCTTAAGATTTTGAAACGATCATCATCAACAGAAAACATAGACTTTCCATCATCCTACTATCATAGTTTGAAAATGTGCACGCACACAAGGTATTTCAACATTTCAATAGTACTGCACTGTATGTGAGCCACGCACGATAGTCCTGCAGCACTTATCCTCCTAACAGGCGGGGCGGGAGGGGGGCATTTCGGAAACCGGGTTGTTACAGGAACTTGCAGATTTGTGATGGGAGTTTAATTTAGTTTTTGATTTTATATTGTAGTGTAAATACTGTAAGTATGATGCCGCACTTGGCTATTTATAGGGTATTTGGAACAGTTCGTTCATTATTGGCAACTTGTTGTTGGTGTCAAGCGTCCGAATAAATACTTTATCAATGGCCAGGTGAGTACTCGAGTCTGGCATGCATACGGTAGCGACTATCGTACTTAGTATGCGTTAGGGCCCCCTTCATGATTCCTCCTCCGTTGTGGGAGGGGACGGCTCGTGCAAATGTAACAAATATTATGCACCGGTGTGTTAATATTATAAAGAGTATATATATAATACGGTGGGTATATTATAGGAATCCGCAACAACGCCAGTATCACTTCTTCTCCACGCTCATGCAACACAAATAATCACTCGCTCACCAAACCATCTAAGATAAGGGACCAGCAATAGTCCTTCAAATCCCATCCCCAATAACCCCCACGTTCCCAGCGATCGTGCCCCAAAAGCCCTTCTCCACCTCCACCTCCTCCTCCTCGGGCACCCTCCTCCTCCCCTTTCTGCGAATGGGGATCTTCGTCTCCCCTTCTTTCTCTTTCTCCATCTTCTTCCCCTTCCTCCGAACCACCAACCCCTCAACTTCGGCTAACAGCGCATACGCATCCTCTAGAGTCCTACCTGCAGAGCGCACATAGCCCGCAACCTCCTTCCCGAATTTCTCCATCTTGACCGACTCCTTGTCTACAATGCGCTTGGCCAATTGCACGCTGGCACTACTGCCACCGCTTCGTGCCCTGGCAGTGGCGATGGTGAAGGTGCTATTGTCGTCGGCTCTTTCCTCTAGCGTGGTGAGGAGGGATTTTTGGCGGGATGCAAGGGCGGAGAGGAAGAACGTCTTTTGCGAGAGGAGGGCTTTTTGCGAGTTTATGAGTGGGATCAGTTGCTCCACCGCTGATAAGACTTTTAGGATCAGGGGAGGGGGGAGTGGGGGTGTTAGGGGTGGGGTTTTTGTAGCCGTGATTGCGCCAGTGGGTGCGGATTCGGGGTGCGGGGTTCTGATGGGGGTGGGTTGAGTGAGGGTCCGAGTCACAGCTGAGAGGATTTCTACCACTTGGCGGCGAGCGGTGAGGTATTCTTCGTAGGAAGCGTTGATGTCAGAGAGTATGTCTTCAAGGCTCGTCTTTTCTCTTCTTTCCCTCGCCCCCGAGACTTCCCCGCCATCCGTAGGCACGGGTAAAGCGGTAGGGGCATCGGGCCCATCGATAGTCGCTGTGTGAGATAATTGCGACTCAACCCAAGTGATCAACGCATCCCTAGTCTGAGCAAACGCTTCCTTCCTACTCCCCCTTCTCACACCCCCCCCATCCTGCCCATTGGTCTGCAACTCCCTGAGCCGCTCAGACTCCCACTGCAGCGAATCGTGCGTCGCCAGTATTGTCTTTTCCAAGGTCAGCAAACGATTGGACAAATTCTCCGTTATGCCCCCACCATTACCGCCAGCCGACACGGGACCATTACCGCTACTCCGCGCCGCGATGGCCGCCGTCAATTCCGACGGGGGATTGGGCGGTGAGTCGTTGAACAGAATCTTATGTTTATCCTCCGCCTCGAGAACAGCGGGATCATTGAAGGTGCGCAGGTAAATCTGTAGGATCTCCAATTTTTCGAATTGGCGCGTTAGGGATAAGGTCGATGTGTATTCCTCTATCCATCTATTACCTTCCCCTTCCTGCTCTTCCCCCTCGTCGTCATCCTCGTCGCCGTCGGTTTCGATATCTTCGGCTTCCAGAGCTTTCCTAGCCTCCGCTTCTTCGCGTAGTGCCTCCAGATACTCTTTTCGGATGTACCTGCTGTTACCACTCCCCCCCCCTCCGCGACCCAATTCGAAATCAAGGAAGCGTCGGAATTCGTCGCGGCTCCCGACGCCGCTAGTCGTGCGTTTTTCCACGGAGAGGTTGGTCAAGTGTTGGGTTACTACCTGGCGGATGTAGGTCGCCTCCGAGGGGGTCTGGATGTATGGTTTTAATGAGGATTGGACCTGTGGGAGGGGGAAATCCATATTGTGGTAATGGCGGTGGTGGTGGTGTGGCTTTCCGCTTCCGTCGGCTGCCGTAGTGGGGGCAAGTGAGGTGCTGTTTGGTGTGTGATAATAGCATGAGGGTTTCTCGCGTGGGTCACGTGGGCACGGGCTTGCTGGGCATTGGGCAACCAAGTTTGGAGGGGTTTCTCTGCTCTCCTCGCCCCACGATGCTCGTATAATATTCACGCATATATGATAATCATATAATTGAATACAGCTACCACAACACCATACCAATTCCAATAATTCTTCTAAAAGGAAGGACAGAATCGAAACATGACTACTATCGACCCCACCGTCGCAAAAGTTTTGGACAAAGACCGTTCAGAAGATGAAGACGGCGATGAAGACACCCTTCTGGAAGAACTCGAATCAGACACCGCAGCTCTAGACGCCTTCCGCGAGAAGCGCATGCAGCAACTGCACGACGAGTACCACTCCCTCCCTCCCCCTTCTACTTCTCTCATCCTCTCTCTCAATGCTAACAAATAACATCCAGACTCCACCGCGCTCGCAAAATGCAATCCCTCTCTCACGGCGCCTACAGCCCGGCCACGAACGAGCGCGAAGTGTTAACGCACACCACCTCAACTAAATTCAGCGTAGTGCACTTCTTCCACAAGGATTTCAACCGCTGCAAGATCATGGACTCGCACTTGGAGGTGCTGGCGCGGAAGCACTTTGACACCAAATTCGCCAGCATCGACGTCGAGAAGGCGCCCTTCCTCGTGGAGCGCTTGAAGGTTCGGGTGCTGCCGTGTGTGATCGCTTTCATAGATGGGAAGAGCGTGGATCGGATCGAGGGCTTTGCCGAGCTGGGGAATACGGATGGGTTTAGTACCAAGATGCTCGAGCTGAGGCTGTTGGCTTGTGGGGTTTTGGTGAGGGAGAAGGTTGATGAGGATGCTGGTGGGGTTGGTGGCGGTACTGGGAGTGGGGGAAAGAATGCGGAAAGTGATGATGACGATTGGGATTAGGAGCATAATTTGGGGGTAATATCATGGGAGTTTGTCTTTTCTCAAGGGGGTTCTTTTATATATAACGAGGAGTTCATGAGGATATCAATGATTGACTTGTAGTTCGTTCGTTCCTGGCATAGAATTCGACCACGAGGTAATATGAGGTATAGTGCAGGACATTGCAGTAATCTACTAGATGCTGTGAGCGTGGGTATTGGGGCAAAGTATAGAATAAATTTGGTAACACTGATAACGCATCCCCGGATGATTTGGAAAGGGCCTGGCCGAGGTTGACCACCCACTATACGGCATTGATACCCATAATCTTCAATCCAACCGGATCGCCAGTATATGCCAAAACATACTTATTAGGGTGCCAGGCGATATTAGGTATGGAATGGTTTGTTTGAATGGTGTGAACGTAATCTCCGGTATCACAATGGGCCTACAAAATGGCCGTCAGCTAAGGTATACCCAAGGGGCAATTCAGGAGACATACAATCTCAATGTTAGTAGATTCGTCGCTACTCGCACAAACATAGGCGCCATCGAAGGAGTAACCCATACTTTTGATGGGCGCATCCATTCTAGTCAAAGTCCGGAGGCAAACCCAGTGCGCGGTGTCCCAAAGACTCAGAGCCGCGTCACTACCACCGATGGCCAGGGTTGATCCACGAGGATCAAGCTGTAAGCAATTGAGGGCAGAGTGATGTGCGTCAACACTATAGACCTCCTCGAGAGAGGGCCAGTTGCGAACGACAATCTTGCCCAGACTAGTTGTGATGAGAACATATTCACCGTTGTGGGAAAACGTCACCTGATTACTCTGGGTGCCTTCTTTATGGGTTTTGAGGATTGCACTGGCATTGCGTGGGTCTATAAAGTGGATTCTATCATCCTGTAGGCGGTCAGCATACTGGAGGAGCACAAGGGATGCAGGATGTAAGCTACTTTTGTACCAACAGCGAGCACCTTGCTATCCGGGTGATATGCTAGATTGACATTGTCACCTGTAGTAACCGTGGTTCCCAGGCATCTATTGACTAAAATCACCCATCCTCATCAGCAACCCGGTCAAGCATTATCCGGACAAGAGGATCAAACTGACTCCTATAGTCCCAGAATTTGACCTGGCCATTACAGCAACTTGCCAATTTATCCGGATGCATCGGGTCCCAGACAACCTTCTCGACATCCTTCAGATGACCCTTGAGCTCGGTACTGTTTTTGGCTTCGGGTTTATCGGGATTCCAAACTCGGACAAGGTTTGTGTTGAGACCGCAGGCAATTCGATTTCCGAGATTATTCCAGGCTATCGAACGTATAACAGCATTGCTCGAATGGTTAGATGGCCTATGCTCGCGATACTCGCGAGACTTGCTCGGATGAAAGGCGGCCGTGAAGAAGGACGGTGCTATAGATCTGTGAGTCAGCACGGGTGGGGGAGCCATACCGGTAGGCCATAGGGGGAGCTAGAAACGAAGCAAGGAGGGGAAGGATTCAGGCTTTGGGCAGATATCTCATCAAGCACCTGTTCAGCGCGGGTGCGGACGCTATTCTTCTTATCATAGCTCCACGTCCGTGGTAGGGTTCGGTCATAGAGGGAGGCTATTATACACGAGGGCACCGGAAGAAAGTGGAAGAAAGAACTTTATGGTCATGGCAGACAGGGATGACATGGAGCTTACCTCTGCTTCTTTCAACCGACTTGTGCTTCTGCGCTTGCTGGCCCATTGCAGTCCGTCGTTTGTGATGGGGCGACGCGGTGAGATTGTAATTCCGCTTCTCCGCTGTGTATGATACGGAGGTATTGATGGGCAACTCGTGCTTTGGGTTTGGTTGCGGGCTTGCGGTCTTCAGGCTGTGATCCTATGCGGCGGCTTGGATCAACGTTGGGGATCAAACATACATAGAGCCCAGTACACAGTGTCCCCGTTGCCCGCTAGCCAAGCATTTAAAACTCGACCAGCGGTACAACTCACTTTGACCGGTTGCCTTGGCAACGATGACCTGAATAGCACCGGAATACCGGTATCGTAGCATGCTTTGGCTATCCTGATAGCTCGTGAACTTGATCAAATACCCTACTTGCATCACTCCACAGGAACATTGAACCCATATGATCACCCGGACGAAACAAGCTATCGTACAATGTTTCCCTACAGAGCGGGCACCCTGCATTGCTTACGGTACGGCATTCTTTGAACCATGGTACCGGTGTGCTTTAAAGCCACGCAGCCCACCAAACACAGGTTAATAGATGGTGAATGCTCGCAACCCGGGGCACACTTTGTGGAGAAACATTGTAAGTTACCGGTGTTAGCAGTATCCCAGCCCGGCACTCTTCAACTCGTACGGGTCTGGTGATGCCGGTATTGGGCCATGCTTCATGCTCTTTGACTGGCTGCGCCTGCTTGTCAATACTTTTCAGCAGGTATACCGGTGTAGATGCCACATATCATGGGCGATCCTGGCCCTCGTCAGTGATAGGATATGGATGCCTTAGGACTGAGAACTGTTTCCGAAGCCATAGCCGACGAGCACTGTACGGTGCCTTTATTGATGTTTAGGATGCACAGTTACTCCCAGCTGCAAGCATCTCCCTGTGTAATAGAAAAATCGGTGCAAATGTTCCGGGCTCCGCACGGTACAAGGAAACCCATACGGAGTTAACTCCCTTCTTCCGCGACATTTTTTTTTGCAGCAAGACATGCGCATCCTGCAATCCAGCACCATTACAAAATGTCCAGTATCAACAGCATTGGGTGTTGATTGAGAATGAAAACGACTCCCCTCACTCAAGTTCTCGGGTCTTAAAATTACTAACAATACCGTAACGCCCACTGTAACTTAAGGGAAATAGGAAGAAAAAAAAAGAGACAATAGGGTCACCCGTAACCATGGCGGTCAAGAACCGCCACCATTCTGACCTCCCTCCTTTTTGCTTCGCCCTCCTGTTGCCTCAATAACCTCATCCACCTTCTCCCTGAGTTCCGGAAACGAAACCTTGATCTGATCCCCCAACACATCACGGAAGTCCCGGTATGCCTCCATCTTGCCTTTCATGAACTGATTCTGTTTGACGACAATCTCGACAAACTCGCGCGTGTAGATATCGGGATTGCGACCGTCTTCGATGTACTGGATGACCTCGCGAGGTACTGCGACGTCGAGTTCGGGCTTGGCGGCCACGGAATCAAGGGTTTGGTATTGTGTGGAAAGTTTGTTTCTAGACGATATTAGACGACTGAACGAAATCGAAGGAAGTGGGGAGTGGGGAGCGACATAAGGTTGGCTATGACATCTACCGACTCGGGACCTTGAAACTCATGGACTCCTACCGAGATCTCGTAGAGTGTTTCAATCACGGCGCGGAGATTCTCTGGATTGTCATATCAGCAGCCGGTAAAATAGCTGGACCAGCGGGGTAACTTACCTTCCACATTTTTAAGAGCGCCACTTGGTGGGGGGGCCATCGAGTTTCGGTTAGAGAATGCTGAGGGTTTTTGGTTTTCGGTTCGAATGTGGTTTTGTGGTGGAGTTCTTGGTGTTTGAGGTAAATGTTGTGGTAAGTGTCGAGAAGTGTGGTTCCTGAGTGGGAAACATGTGATTGAGACCAGTGTTGCCAAGGCGTGTGAGGCTCGGCGGGTGTCCCCTTGCAGCGCCCATCATGGAATGGCACTCGACAGGAAAACCTTGAAGACAGAAGTTAAATCAAACTACCAAAACCGCAACCCTTACACCGCCCTGACTGACCCTTAACTTCTAGGCTTGAAAAATAAGGGCAAATCTTGGTTGAACCCAAAAAGTTCATGGATCCTATTTATATGCGGAACTTCTCCCTCCCAATCATCAACTAATTCCATCCACTCACCACGAAACATATCTCTGTTCAAACATCACAGGTGAGAAAACGGGAAAAAAAAATGACCCCTCCAAGGAAAACAATTCCCCAGAAAGCTTGCAGTAGTATTCTGGTGTCATGGGCAGATATGTTCCTCGCAGCCTTTTACGAGGATCATTGCCGGAACCAGCCCAAAGTCGGCCTCCCGAGTATTCCACTCACACAACAGGGTAGCTTAAGGTATAAAATTTGTCAAGTGAGCCTCTGCGATGCCCTTCTTGCTCACGCGCCGGATTCCGGTTCCGTCGCCGAGCATCTCCTGCGCTGTGTCTTTGGTCCAAGGTCCGTGAAGAATCTCGAGAACCTGCAGACGAGTGGGATACCCGACTACTTCAGAGGCCTCTTCCTCAAGCCGGGGTTTGGGGACAGGTTTGAAAAGTATTGCCGTGGATGGGTGGATGGATTCCTGATCCCATGTGGATTCCCTTTCTCCCCCTCACCCACTTAGCTGGGAAAGTCTAAGCACTAACGTATTCCTCTATTCTAGTGAACAACAAGCAGCACTTCCCAGCTCTCGCCCCTGCACAGCTAAACCAACTGATCTGCCAAAAGAACCGCTGCCTTATTCGCGACGGGTACCGCTGTCCACTGACGGGTGCCTACGACAAGAACAGACCCTACCTCCCGCAGACTGTGCAGACAGCCGTTCACCTCGACCTGGCGCACATCATCCCCCTGCAGATTCTGAAGAGCCCGTTATTGCAAAAGTACTTTCAGATATTCACTGGTCTCCCACTCTCCCACGTGCGCGCTTCCTCCCTCAATCACCCGCGCAACGGGCTGATCCTGGAAGCTAATGCGCAGCGTGACTTCATCTCCTATAACTGGGGCATCGCGACCACCAGCATGGCCACAGCCGCCGGCTCCATCATTGACGATCCGACCAAGCCCAACACTGCGTACAGGGCGGAAAAGGCTTGCAGGGGTCCCATTTCTTTCAAGATTCCATCCTCCATGCTTGTCTTTGGTGGAGGGAGGAGGAGTGTTGAATTGCCAGATCGGGACTCTTTGGCATTTCACCTGGCCGTCGGGAAAGTGCTCCATGAGAGCGGCGTTGGGGAGACACTTGCCGCCTTCGTTAGAGAGGTTTCTAGCCTCAGGACTAGGGGTGAGTGGGCCGATGAGACCGAGGATGTGTTCGATGCGTTGGAGGATAACCTCGTCTCGGCGGAGGCTGGGGCTTTTGTGGTCCGGTGATTTTAGGCTTTCTTTTTCAAATCTCTAGGCGAGCCGTGGGGGGAGTGGGAGTGGGAGTGGGAGTGGGAGTGGGAGTGGGAGTGGGAGTGGGAGTGGGAGTGGGCGCTGGTGCTGGTGCTGGTGCATTATAAAAAAGGGATCTGGAGCGTTATTTAGTAGACGGGTTGAACTACATTTATTTTAAGTTCATACCATGACATAGCCTAGATTTAACTTTTCAATGCTCGAGTTGGCACATTTAATAGTGGAGTTAAATTTAGTTCCGAACTTCTTGCGTCATGAGTTATCATTCAGTGAATAAGTGAATTGATATGACTGCTGACTAGAAAGAAGCTTGATTTTCTTACCATCTATGAGGGAGGGGAAATATCGGGAATCCAAGGTAGGTAGTGTGAAAACCTCAGAGGAAGGGATTTGACAAAACCTGAGAGTGGAAAAAAAACATGTGAACCTTAGATAATGAAAGGATAGTAATACTATAATTCAAGTTGAATATGGTATGACTGTATAGTTGTAAGACTAATGGAGAAGAGATGAAGAAATACTCAAATAGTGACTAATCTTAAACAAAGTGGTAAGGAAAGTACTAGAAGAAATTAAATAACTTGAAAATGAAATTAGATTGATTGATAGATAAGTACTAAATTTAATAAATATGCTTAGAAGAATTATTGGAATACTGAGCATGATTCAAGTACTTCAAAATGAGTTCTATATCATTCTATCTCAAAAAACCAATAATAGAGCTTCTATATAAGAAGTTGAAATTTTGAAAAAAACAACTTTACTAAAGATCAGATGACTATAAAGAGTCTAGTAGTCTTTTTTTAAGCATGTTTAAGTTTTTATTCTATTTTTACAAACCTTTATTTAGCTTTTAAATCTTGTATTTTTGATCAAAGTAAAAAAAAATTATATTAACTATACCTGTTAATACTTAAATAACTGTTTTGTTATGGCTAATTAGAATTTTATTATTTAATTATGAATTATCCTGTACTATAAATAAAATGAAAAAATTAATTTGATAATACATATATTTGCCAGCCTGAATGTATTTTGTTCTTAATTTATATTAGGTTAAAACTTGAATATTGCAGTTAAAATATATTAATAGTGCTTAGTTTTCTTAGATCATGTTTTGTCAGAATAAGTATATAAGAGTATTCTATTATTTATATTATATTATATATTATATTATATTATTTAACTAGTATGAAAGAATTTAATAAAATAAACTTAAATAATACTATGGAAGATAGCTCAGGTCTGAGTATTATATATTATGATATGATATACTAGTAGCAGAACTTGGAAGCAGAGTTCTAAGATATAGATATCTTTCAGGGAGATACAGCTATGATAGTTGAGGTAAGTTAATTATTTGTTGTAGTAGATACTAGCTGTAAAAATTATATTAAAGGGTTAGGATAACTTATAGGTTAAGGCTTTAAGCAGCCTAATTCTAGAAGTATTTGAGTCAATTGATAGTCAACAAATTTGAGGGCTCACTAAGAGGTTAGAGAGAATTATTGGTGCGTGTTGAGGTAATTATAATTATGACTCTATTGATTTTATCTAAGCAGCAAAGCATTGATTATAATACAAAAGTCATAGGCAAGTATCAGTACCTTCAGCACTGGAATCCTGTATTGTTCTATATTTAATAATACCTACCCTATTGTGGTATGTTTTTCTGAATTAGTTAACTTATAAAATAGAAATCATGTCCAATTAATCTAAGCCACCAGATCATGATATCCTATAGTTTAACCCTAAAAATCTAATTTTTGAAGCTTAATAAGTCAGCCTTGGCAGGGAAAAATAGCACAGCTACCGCCGGGTCCCCCCATCACTGCACGCGCGCGAGAGAGAGCCCAATATTCTTACCCTCGTACTTAGTCAGTCAGTCCCCGGCCTAAAATACGATACCCACTAGCCGGGTATGGTATTTTACGATACAGCCCGGAATGGTGTTCTAAGAGCTGTAAGCCCTTTCTATAATACTAGATGCCCAGCCATGAAAGGAAATTTTACTATTGTGTCTAGTTCTTGAAATAAACTTACTGGGAAGCGTGATATTCATTTTACGGTATAGAAGTGTCCTGATGTCACTGACGGTCTTTATTAACCAACACTTTATTGGTGGACCCGGGTGGGCGGAAAAGGGGGAGAGAAAAAGTATAACATGCCACCCTGACAAAATGCGGCCTAGAGAGGGTTCTGTAGTGTCGCTGGCCATAGTAGTAGGGAGAGCTCATGATAGCCCTCCCGCATATCAAGCTAGCTAGATAGATCATTTGGGACGAGACGAATTGCGAAAAAGGAATGCCTCCCTCCTCGGGTGATATGTTTCGATTTCAAATAGAGTGAAATAGGATGCCTGAATTTATGGATTGGGCATGGGAAGATGACTCAGAGATATATCTTGCCTTGGCTTTGTGTCTTTGATATGTGAAACGTATTTGGGCGCTATTGTTGGGATGAGCAGACCAGTTGAATATTGTGATTGCTGCGGGATTGGAAGCACTGGTGTTTGTTACCAGCAACGGCTGTGGAAAGATGTTGAAAGGTCGAGAAGGTTTCATGTTCTCTACTATATGCTTGCGCTTTCAGATTCAGACAGCTATTTGGTGGTAGGTAATTATCTAGCATGAGATACTACAAACACTGTTTAGGCGGGTTGATAGAGAAAGCATGATAGAAGAGAATGAACCCTAATAAAGGATTTAGGCTCCAATAACAATGAGGAACGTCTTGAAAAACTCACAAACAAGTTGGAAAACTGTACTGGTTCTTGAAATTGAAGAATGTTGCAAGATCTCAACGCTCATGGAGAATCATGAGACCTACAGTACTTTCAATCAGTCATTTCCGGAACATTGATATATTCCCTCCATTGCCAAACTGGGCTCCAATTCGCAGACTTTCTTCTACGCATACACACTCCTAACATAGAAACCATAGCGATATTTTCAATCATTTACCATACTAACAAAGCGCGCATCATGACACCAAAGAAGGAAAAGAAAAAAAACTCCTCCACCCCGGCAAAGGGGAAGGGTGCTGCAGACGCCACTCCGGGAAAGGAGAAGGTTACTGCAAACACTACTCCGGTAAAGGAGAAGGTTACTGCAAACACTACTCCGGTAAAGGAGAAGGTTACTGCAAACACTACTCCGGCAAAGGAGAAGGTTACTACAAACACCACTCCGGCAAAGGAGAAAGTTACTGCAAACGCCACTCCAGCGAAGGAGAAAGTTACTTCAAACGCCACTTCAACCAATTCCCCAGGCTCATCTCGTGGTCAAACGTCCACCTGGAGGGAGCCTGAAAGCGCTAAGCCCTGGTCTTGCTGTAAATGTCGTACATTCAACAAGACCTCGTGGGGCCTGATTGAGTACCAGTTCTGCAAAGAGTGCGGTAAGGCAAGATGCGAAGGGTGTTATACTTCCTGGCTCTGTTTCCCGTGTGGGGCTCTGAATAGTCTTAGTGAATGCCGGTTTGTGAATGATGGAAAGTGCGTCAATTGCGGCCATCCTGGTTGTGAGCAGGGGTGCCGGTGTAACCAGCCTGGTAGGGGGCTTTAACTGAGAATTTTTGGATATCCATTTCGATGCCGGTGGGTGGAATAACAGACATCTCTTCGGAGCTCAAGCAGCTGTGTTGTCGGAATGGGTCGTGGAGAGTGTGTAGGTGTGGTGGGGGAGCTGGTAGTGAAGTAGGAATGGAAGGATGACGGTTAAGAGGAGATTTTGGGAGGAGCGGGCTTATGATATGGGGAACCGAGAGATGAAATGCTGTGAGTGGAGGGATGAAGGTGTATTGTAGACAGAAAGCGAATCAAATGACAATCATTGCCAGTGAGAGTTTACCTTGAGCCACACAGGGGTTTTTCTACGCGACATAAGGCATGTTAGTAGCCGAGACACGCAGCGGCCCAAACCCCAATTGTCTCCACAAAAAGATATCAAATGCAAGGGTTTGGTCTAGTGTGCGAAGGAGATTGGTTGATGGTTCACTTGCTGAGATTATCGTGCTCTTGTTTTCGGTATGGTTCAATTAGAAAGTTGCTGCAGTGTGGGTGTCTAGTCTTGCGGGGGATATACCAGTAGGCTATTCTTTCTTGCACGGGTATGGGAATTCCCTTGGCTTCCTTCTCTATACCGCTAATTTGGGTCATGGCTGGATAACCTTGACTTCCTTTTAACAAAACAACAGGGAAAACACAAGCTGGGATCCCCCGGCGGTCTGGATGTGAGTGTGGGAGGCTTACTGCTATAGCTTAGATATAATTCCTAGGGCCCTAATAAAGGGAGTAAAATTCCAGTAGCGTAGATCATGGCCACAACACTAGCTGCAAGAGAAAAGGTCCAGGGTTACTTATTTCTGGACTTCGTACTTGGACTTCTGTCACACCCGTCTATGCTATGCCGGCATGCTCTGGCACGGGGTTGATAACTCTCACAAATTGGTATCACTTCCAGTGCCTTCGCTGCTGTCTTCGCCTCCCTCTTGGCCATCTAGCTCAGCCTTCTTTCCTACCCTTTCAATCTTCTCCTCTCCATCCACTGTTACCTTATTAAACCGCCTCCCGCCTCTTTCCTGCTTAAAAAACAAATCTAAAAAAGGGGTTAGCTGCAAAATTCCGCCTGTGTAAAGCTCCACGTACCCGCCAAAAACCCTGGCGTACTAGCCTCCTCAATCCCCTTATCATCCCTCCTCCTCACAAACCTCGGGAACCTCAAACTCAGCCCCTTACCTCTCCCTTCTCCTCCATCCATGAATTTTCCCGCAGCGGTATATGTTGGGCTAACCGTAATATCCGCAAACGCTACCTCCCACACTTCCCTGGGCTCGAACCAAATTGCTGGAGTCAAGATATCGGTGACCTCATAGTATGCTTTCTTAGTTGTGGATGTATTTATTCCGTCTGGTGCGAATTTGGCTTTCATTTCGATGTAGTACTTGTCCGTGAATCCAGACATGCATTTGCAAACGGCCTCGAAGGCGCCGGTTTCTGGGTTGTGGAGCGCTAGGAGGACCGGCGACCACCAGGCGGATTTCCGGCCATTGCCGTGCCAGGCCGCTATCGGAACTAGGTCGAGGGTGTCGGTTGCAGTGATGTAATCCTTTTTAACTTTTAGCCAGGACTGGTGAGATGTTAACTACCACAATAGAACCAGTGAGATCTGGAATTACGATACCTCAAGACGCTTGTCGGGTTCGTATGTCGCCAGTAAAGGTTTTGCCCGAGAGCCTTTCTTGGAAAGGGCTATTCCTTTCCCCTTTCTAGGACGGGGTTGATCGGGTTCTAATTCTTCTGCCCCTTCGGAAGGTGCGGAGGCCGGAAGGGTGAAGCTGTTGTCAAGAACTTTTACCATTATTCCTTCACATTTGAGGTCTATCGATGAATGGAAGAAGCCCTGGATGGCATCCGCGTCTTCAGATTTAGCGTCAAGACTCTTGACCCATGCGAAGCGGCACGGTATCTCGGCAAACATGCTCCGTAGGAGTTCTCTGCGCTCGCGAAATGGCCGGGAGAGTAACTCCTGTATCTCGTTAGAGTAGGTCCGTTCATAAGCGAGAGGAATAAGAGGGATCTACCTGACCATTCAAATACATAAGATCGAACGCAAACAGACAGACATCAACACTAATTCTCCCAGCATCCACGTCTTTTCTTTCTCTCCCGGCCAATGTTTGGAAGTTCTTTATGAGCCCTGTCTCGGTATCTATTGCCACAACCTCTCCCTCCATGATGAAAGACGCTACGCCTTCGCCCCGAATATTGGGCACTAGCCCCACTAGATCTGGATACTTACTTGTCATCAATTCCAAGTGTCTACTGAATATAGAAACCCTCCCGTTATCATCACAATGTATCTGAGCCCTTTGCCCATCATACTTATACTCACAACTGAATTCACGACCCTGTAGTTTCAAGAGCATTTCTCCCAAGTCACGAGTGACACTACCCAGCATTGGTTTCAGAGGGACGTGAAGGCTCATTCCACAGTTTTCCTCCAAGGAGGATATTCCACCTCTGAGCAGACACGGGACTATGTCATTATAATTTGGCCTCCTAGCGTAGCATTGCTTGAGGATTTCCTCTGCTCTGGTAAATAACTCTTGCCTTTCTTCTTTGCTATCTGGTATTTCTGGGGTGCTCCAGTCAGCTCCCTTAGGAGCAGATAGGGGGAAGGCGCGAGAGAGCGCTATTAGCATTGTGGTCTTTACGGCACCGATTCGGAGATGACGTATCAGAGTTCTAGTGAGGTATCGGATTTCCTCGCCTTTAGCGTCGACAAGTAAGCGTTCTATATAGCGTTGCTTGATCTCTTGGGAGCCTTTCCCGGAGGTTCGGGAGATCTTGACTAGTGTTTTGTATACATTTTCGATAGCTGATTGACACCGCATTTGACCGGTTACACGTCTATCGTCTTTAGAAGGCATGGGAAAGATTTGACAACGTACTAAGTGGAGTTGGATTCTTCATCGTCAAGGTTCTCTGTTTAACCTTTGCCTCAAAAGCAACATCCCCCGGATCACCGTGCTTGTAATTCAACTTCTTAAGTGCTGCTGGTGTGATCCCGCTGGCCTTCATAATCGCTTTTGATAGTATTGACCCACCAATCCCAAGCTCATTCGTCTCGTACGAAGGCCCGATATCGTTTGTCGTTAGCCAAACCTTCGGGAATATTAGCACGAGTGGCAATCAATGTTGTGGACATTATGAACTACGTACCGCCGGAAGCAAAGAGTCCGGATCAAGCCGTATCAAAACTCTTAGGAAATTCACTAGCGTATCCACAATCTTTATCCTTGACCGGGTAGAGTTTATCAAGACGAATGCGTGAGTGAGGAGTGCATAAGTGGCTTTCCCACCTGCCCATTTCTGGGCCAAGGTTTGGTAATTGTCGGGGTCAAATTTCAGTGGGTCTCCACCAAACGGCATCAAATCAATAGTTCTTTCTATCTCCCGAGCATCCTCTGCCGAGATGGCGATTTTCTTTGGTGTTTGTGGGGTTCCTGGGGCACTTGGTTTTTGCGCGGGGGTGACCACTCGTGACGCCTGGGGAGCTGCCAACGCTGGACCGGCTTTCCATCCCTCTTCTTCACTGGGCGCAGGAAGGCTCGGTGCCGCGCAATTTGAGCTTGGGGAGCTGCTCCTACCCCTCTTCGCTCCTGTCCTACTACTCTCTCCGTGCATTGACGACGTCGCATTTCTGCCAGCTTCATCCTCCTGATTCCATTCCTCTGCCAACATCTTTGCGTATTGCTCATCCGTGAGTGTGGCCCGTCCTATTTGGGGGCCTGGTGCAGGAGCTGAGTCTGGGGTTTGCCTTTTGGTAGCTGTTTGCTTGTTGAAGAAGTAGTGAAGAGTCCCCGTTGGCTGAGTGTTGGGGAGATTCTTCTTCCTCCTTTTTGCAGGGCTGGCCATGATTACTATCTCTGGGAGTTCGCTGCACTTGGCCGGTGATTGAACCAGAAATATTGAGTGATAGCTTTACCGCCGTGGGACAGGGTGGAGTTCTACATATCGTAGGTTTACAAGTACGAGTATTTACTGCATCAGATTCGAGAGCGGCATTACCGACGTCACTGAAAGTGTTGCCAAGACTTGCATGTTTTCAGCCTCAAGCTCATACCGAGTCAGGGAGGAACAAGGAATTGTCTGAACCTTGACAGCACCATAACTTACCTTGTGTTAATCCACGGTAAATTATAATAGGTGTTTCGAATCAATTTTTCGTAATTAAGCTATTAAGACTCCAGTATTCCAAGGGCAGTCTGCAGAAGTGGCCTAAGTTGGTTACCAGAACCCCAATTCTGGATAACCTAGCCTCGCTCTGTGTGATAGTGTAACTTACAAGTACTTGTACCATCCACTCTAGAAATAAAAATTACTGGTATCAAATCTGCCGCCAGTGCGGTAACAGGCCAAGAACTGACAAACCTCCTCCAGCTGCAAGACTCACTACCGTCTAACACTGCCCGAATAATACCGGTATCTAGCCGCCAACCATAAAAGCCATTGTATAACCCGTCCACTTCACCTGGGTTGCGGGGAAATCTGCAGCATTGGCTCTTCTCCCTTCCATTCTCTCACGGAGGACTCCAATCCCTCTGCAACCATCCCTTCTGCACCGGTCCTTCTCCTGCTCGGCATTCTTAAAAATGAAGGTCCAATGCACAGTTGCGACCACTCCCACCTCAGATACTCCCGGGACATGCATTCTACTCCACTTTGATAGAAAACGCTACCTTCTCGGTCATATCGGGGAAGGAGCTCAGCGGGCGTTCATCGAACGGTCGATAAGGCTTACAAAGATATCCGATATCTTTCTCTCTGGTCGCACGGAATGGCAGACTATTGGTGGTTTGGTTGGGCTTATATTGACTATGGCGGATCAGGATGCCGCAAAAGCCTCGGACAGTCTTAACGATCCTCGGGCTGCGACAAGGAAGAAAAAACCCAATGAGCGAAAGGGGATTACGGTTCACGGTGGAGAGAATCTACTGCATTCACTCGCTACTACACGGCCATTTGTTTTTAGGAGAGCAATGAACTTGAGGCTGAGCGAGGTTCCAGCAACCAGGAGTGATGAAGCTAGGAAAGAGCAAGTTTCCCAAGCACCATATTTCAGGGATGAAAACCTGATTGTTCATGCCATGCAAATTTACCCGGAGAAAGACCTCAAGGATTCGGCAAGAGAGATTGAGACAGGAAGTTCGTCAGCGGTGGGGAATGTTGATCGCGCTACTAGGAAGCGCTCGTTCGATGAGATCACCAACATTGAGGAACAACGAGATACAATTCTCCGTAGTGTGGTAGAGAATATGTTTTGTTCGGACTGGAGTATGGACACAATGATTGAAGATGGGGATCCCCTTGATGATCCGGGGCCTTCTACTGATGCTCTTGCTGAATCGCCACCCGCACCCCCAAGCCATGGTACGGGTAGAAATAGAAGCACTAGCCCGCCAAAGCGACCAAAGCCTATTCTAGAGCGAGACCCAAACCTCTCAACAACCCTCCCACCATCGGGAAAGACCAGAGCACCTTGGCCAGCATCTACAGTTCGCTCGCTCCCGCGGTCGCATCCCACACGTATTGCTCTATCATACATTGTAACGCTGCATCCTCAGCGTGGTAAATTCCTTCCTGTTAAGGCCAGGGAATTAGGTGTCATTCCCGGGCCGGACTTCGGTCGATTGACAGAAGGCAAGACAATCACGACTCCTAACGGAAACGTCGTACAGCCCGCGGATGTGATGGAGCCAATGAAGCCCGGGACTGGTGTTGCCATTTGTGACTTACCGGATGCGAACTATATCGAAGACTTTCTTGCGAGAGAGGAGTGGAGAGATACCGAGAAGCTCAGAATTGAAGTTGGGTGTTTCTTCTGGATTCTCGGAACTGGAGTTTCCGCAGATGAGAGACTCCGGGCTTTCATGAAGCGAATGGGGCATTCCAAACACATCATCAGTGCCCCAGACGTCTGCCCCAACTCAATCACCTTCAAGGGGGCTGCAAAGTCATCGACAAAGTTGAATTTGCTGGACGAGAAATTCTTTCCCTTGCCGTATTCCACTGATGGGGTTCCCTCCCAGGTGGACGAGTTCATGGAACCTGCGAAGCCTGGAATGATCTTCGGAATTGAGCCAAGGTGGGAATTTGACACGGGGTCCATCAAGCCTCCTTTCAGTAGGGAAGCTATCCTGCAGGAAACAGAGTCCGCGTACATCGAGTTAGCGAGGATAGCTCGTGAGGCCAATGTTCAGAATCTCGGCGATGATTCCCCATGGAAAGATGTGGAAGTTATTACTTTGGGTACTGGCTCGGCGCTCCCAAGCAAATACCGCAATGTCTCTGCGACTCTCATTAAAGTTCCCGGAGCTGGCAGTATTTTGTTGGATGCAGGCGAGAATACCCTGGGGCAGCTTCGCAGATTGTACGACCCTACGGAGCTCAAGGCAGCCCTAAGAGGTCTAAAAGGACTCTATATTTCCCACCTCCATGCTGACCATCACCTTGGCACTGCAGCAGTCTTAAAAGCGTGGCACAACGAGATTTACTCGTCCGACGCCTCTGAAACGAAGCAGCTGATGAACGTTGTTGCACCCTTGAAGTTTCATGTCTGGCTCCGAGAATATGCCGACGTAGAAGAGTTTGGCTTCTCCAACATCCGATTCATCAGTTGCGAAGACCTCCTATGGAAGAACAGAAATAGCCCCAACAATCTCTCCGTCCATCTTCTTCCCGAAGTCCTTGATTCCCTATCCTTGGCCTCAATTCAAACTTCTCGAGCAGTTCACTGTCTGGACTCTTTCACTACTTCATGGACCTGGAACAATGGCTTCAAAATTGCCTACTCGGGGGATACTCGTCCTACCAAAGGCTTCGTTGAAATCGGCCGGAACTCAACAGTTCTTCTTCATGAAGCAACATTCGACGACGAACTTCTCCCGGAAGCAATTGCCAAGAAACACTCCACTACTAGCGAAGCTATTAACGCGGGAAAGATAATGGGTGCACAGAACATCATTCTCACGCATTTCAGCCAACGATACCCGAAGTTGCCAATTTTGAGTGCTGCAGAGGAGAGCGGGCTGGAAGTGCTTGTCGCGTTTGACCTCTGCAGAATTAGGCTTGGAGATGTGAAGAGGTTTGGGACTTTTATACCCGCATTGAAGGAGTTGTATGAGGAGGTCGATGAGGAGGAGAAAGTTGAGGGAGAGGAGGAGGAGGAGGAGGAGGAGGAGGAGGAGGAGGAGGAGGCGCCGGCTGTTAGAGAGAAGAAGACAAAAAAAGTGGGTAAAGCTGTGGAGTGTAAAGCTGAGGGAAATAAGGTTGAGAAGAAGAGCAAGAGGAGGGGAAGTGAGGCGGTGGAAATAGACCCTCGCTCCCTCCAGTGAGTGAACGGGGCGTGTGTGATCTGTCGAAACATACTATTCTAGAGCTAGTAAATACGGTATTCTGTATATACAAAAGTGCAGAAGCTGATGTTAGCGTACCTGCTGCAATAATTGTTTCTACACTCATCGTTCTGGAGCGGCATAGCTCATACGGTATTTAGAATTAAGGGGCACCGGGATGCAAAACATTTACACGAGTAATGAAGATCCGAGATATCCTTTCCGGACACTTCCCGTCATGAACTCCTTTTTTCAATAGACTCGAATACCATGACAGGCAATATTCTTACTGACACACAATTCACTAGCCGTACAAGGACATGTGCTCACATTGTGTTTGCAAGAAACACGTCCATTCCCAGAATCAATCACACAATTGCCCACACAGTGGCTGGCAATAGTTTTATTCGTTCCCCAAGCATCTTTTCCCTTGTCGACACAGCGCCTCTGCGTACAGGAGAACCGTTGCATCGGTTGCAGCCCCTGTGCAACTTCAATTGCTGTAGAAAGATATCTTTTCAACTCAACTTTACCATCCATGCATAAGGCTGGAGGGTTCGGTTTTAATTTCAGTAATTTTCTCTGTTTGTTGCAGGATGCGACACGCACTTGCTGTGCTAGCACAGTACGAGTACAAGTGTGAGAAAATACACTTCCGAACCCAAAATATGAACTCACTCATTTCCCGCAACTACTCGTACACCCGCCCACCGCCTTGCAAGCAGTTCAATTGATGATTGTGCTGTGCGTACAGATCCAGGCCATGCATGTCGGGGGCCTGGGCAGCGTCCCATGCGCAGTTGTCCGCAGGGAGAGTGCACCCGCGGCAGGGGAGGCTCAATAGAACTCCAGAACAAGTTGCTATTGGCCGATCACGTAAGGTACTCGAGTACAGTACGAGTACGGTACGAGTGCAGTACCCCTAGAATACAAGCATTTCACTAACCCAAGAGAGGAAATAACACACTTCAATTGCTTAAGATCTCGCCCTTCCGGACTGCAGAACTGCCAAAAAAACAACCACAGTCAGAAGAAGAAAGAAGCCTACGAGTTGAATCCTCTGGTGACTTTCCATGAATGTACTTTCCTGCCGAGGAGCCCCCTTCCACCAACCCTTCAGGCTTCTCCCAAACCCCCACAAACTTCACCTCCGCCAGCCAGGGGCTCTCCACCGGCTCTGGGAGAAAGCTAGCGTGCCTCGCTTATCGATAACCGACGTTAGGACGCCAAGTCTTGGATGCGAACGTCACTTTGCGGTCTCCTGTGCGGCAAACGTTAGGAAAGAGAGGTATAGCTACAGCGGCAGCAAAGGCACAACGATAGGAGGAGCAGGGAGATATTTGGAGAGAATGACGTCAAGGACTTCTATTGCACCGCTTGTATGGATTGATTGCGAGGTATGTGGAGGGGAGGGGAGGGGAGAGGATTTGTTGTGGGGGGCTAATCTCTGTCACTTTTTTTCTCGTTAGATGACGGGACTAGATCCTAGCGAGGATGTCATCTTGCAAATATGCTGCTACATCACGGATCACAAATTGAATCTTCTAGACAAGGAAGGGTACGAGACAGTTATTCACTATGAGAAGGAGATCTTGGACAAGATGGATGGTTGGTGTCAGAAAACACACTCCTCCGTAACCCTCCCTCCTCCTCCTCTCCTCACGTATCTAACCCCTCCAACAGACAGGTCTTATAGCCCGCGTCCTAGAATCAACCGTAACCGTTGCCCAAGCCACGGAGGAACTCCTCGCGTATATTAAGAAACTCGTCCCGGAAAAAGGCGTTGCCTTCCTCGCCGGCAATTCGATCCATTGCGACCGCGATTTCCTGGTACGCTATTACCCTTCTATCACAGAGCATCTGCACTACAGGATTATAGATGTTTCGACGGTGAAGGAGGCAGTGAGGATGTGGTGCTCTAAGGAGGTGTATGGGGGGGTACCAGTGAAGAAGTTGTTGCATGAGGCGAGAATGGATATTTTGGAGAGCATCGAGGAGTTGAGGTATTATAAGGAGGCGGTCTTTGATGGGAAGTAGAGGGGGTGGGATGGGACGTGTTATATGACTAGGTGGGGATGCTGTGAGGAGATATTGGGTTAGTCTGGCGGCTTGATCTTGTCTACCAGTTCGCTTCACTGCTATCAGCAGTACGTACTTCGCGTTTCTTTGAATTAGGAATAGCACCAGAGAGGGGTTGTTACTCCCAATATCTGTTTTCATATTGGAACTTATGACCATTATTATCTGGATACAAAGAGAAATCCTAGGCTCCTTTCTCTTTGATGCTTGAAGCTTTAGCACTTGTCACACATATCTCACTAGAGCACGGAACCAAAATTACTTAGCATTAAATCCCACTAAATCTATCTTCCTTGAGCTCTGGCCTGTGTTTAAATTAATTTAATTTAAAACAAAGGATTTAATGGAGAAAAAAACACGAGATCATCACCAAATATCACTCGAGGAAACTGCTAACCTAGGTATCGTTGCGCAAGATATCACGATACCCACGTTTCCTGCTCAGATTGCCTTTTTTTTTAACTTGGGAGGAACAGCAGTGGCGCTTTCTCGGTATTTCTTCAGAGTCTTCCCGGCTCTTGGAACAATCAATCTCCTGTACAACCAACTCAACTATTGATTTCCCCTCATTACTTAGCGCTTCTTCTACCCTCATTCTCTAAGTCAACATTTCCGTACAGGGTCACGCCTGGGGGGGCACAGGATTGAAAAACAGAAAAACATTTCCGGGGAGAGATCTTATTCTACAGATACCGCAAAGTGCACCTACACACCTACACACCTACACACCCCTGGATACGGGACATTAAAGGTCTTCTAAAACAGGGTATGAATCAACTTGCGGCTCTCCTTATATATGATATCATATCATAGCTGTTAATATTACACATGCAGTACTAGCCGTCCCAGCAGCGACAGGAAAACAGTTGAACGACACCTAACCTCCTAAAAGACACACGGAGGTGAATCTATATCTACATTTTTGTGCTCTAGTAACACCCCAATGGCGGATCTTGATGCTGAATGGATGGCATGGTGCGGGGTCGGTTTTGTCGCTACGTTAGAGTTGTGAAATGTGACTTCCTGTTCCAAAAAGCCATATTGGAGTCCTTATAGCTTGTTTCATATAAGGCTAACACGAAGCCTAGTACTTGAAGGATTTGGTTTACTTAATCATACTTACAAAGTCCATACTTGAAATTCTATAAATATTATATCTACAACTACTCAGATTGGAAACAGTCAATACTGTTTAGGAGTGACTCCAAAGGAAAATAATAGTCAAAGTCAGAGATATAATTATGTTAGTAAGTACTATAATTTCAATCTGGAAAGAAAAACACCAGGCAACCATATAATAGAGCATAGACAAAAACAACTTTACCTTTTCTGCCATTATTTGATCAAGCATCCCGAACTCTACCCTCCCACTGGCTGGCTCACAGCCACTATAGACCTCATCCAAGATACTCCTAATTACTCTTCTACTCTTACCTCTTCAACCTCTTTCCCTTTAATTCTTCCACTAGCTCCACTGAGTCTTCCAAGTTCTCCTCTTTCTAAGTCCAAAATTCATCCATTCCTGGAAAGGTTCATCGCATGAGTTTCCAGTGTTCACTCTGTCAGAAACCACTTTGTATTTCCTATTGTATGCACATGTATTACCATTTAGATGTTTAGTATGTTGGTATACTTACACAGAACCTAAGTTATCATACAATCAGTATTAGAAGTCCGGGCACGAATGAAAGGATGTGCACGGCTGCTTGCATGCTCTCAAGCCGTCATGGGAGGTCACTCGCTCTGTTGAGTCCGCTCCTCCCTACTCCTAGTGGAAAAATATAGGGGAACCTATTGACACGTCTTGGCGGAGAAGACGTATATTTCCCTAGATATTTGATGGGGACTGCGACAAAATTTTGGCTAGAGGAGGCCCTCTTAGTAAAGGCGCACTGGTAAGCAGAAGACAAAGCGCACAGTAAAGTGTCCGATGGGGTAACCGTCACGATGGGGCAACCGTCACTTTTGCCGGCTAAGGTATAGGATAGTATTTTTTCCAACCGATCATGTGACTTTCAGAGCTACTGAACCAGAAATTTTCATGCCAATTTATTTTTTGATTTTGTATAACCATATCATGGCAGTAAGTTCCTAGCTCCCTGATTATCTGTGTTCATATCTATCTTAATAACTTGAATTTAATATCAAATCAGTTATGCCACAGTCCTTGTACCTAAAGTAGGAGAGGGCTGGAACGAGGACAGGATAGAAGACATAGTAGCTTGAAAGAGTTGGCTGGGGGTAATGGATTCAGAAAAAGGTGGAATGGATGAGTAAGGGGGGGGGACGAGAAGGAGGAGGGGGGGGGGTTAGGAGAGGGGGGGAAGGAGGAGGGAGGGTGAGGGGGTTGGGGGAGTAGGAGCCTGGGTGATAGCGAGGGGGGGTGAGGAGGTTGGGGGAGTAGGAGCCGGGGGGATAAAGACCGTACTAAGAGGTTTGAGGAGAGAGGAATAGATGAGGTAGGAGGTGGTGGAGGTAGGAGGGGTAGAGGATGGGAAGTGAGAGGGGGACAGGAAGTAGATGGGGGATAGGAGGTAGATAGGGGACATGGAGTTGGGGGAGGTAAGTGAACGGGGAAAGAGGGAGTTCCAGGAAAGGGATAACTGTAAATAGAAGAACGGTTAGAAGAAAGTTATTTAAGAAGACAATACGGAAGAGGGGGATAATACAGGAGTGAACTTGAAGTAAACGAGTGGGTTGGAGGTGAATAATAGTTGGTTTGTAGTGAAATATGATCGGATTGACCAGTATGATTTAAAGATGAGGCCTAAAATAACAGATAAGATGGCTAAATTAATAAATATCAAAAGCTGAGTTGTAACAGAAAGTACTTACAACCAGGGGAATCTGAGAACAGGGAGAACGCAAGGCACAGCCTGGGAGGGGCAGTGGAGGAGGGTGAAGAGTCAAACAACTTGAAGGAAGTTGAATATTCGATCCTAATAGTATAATTTAGTACGGGTTTGAGAAAACAAATAAGACAGATGAGTACATACGTGTCGGTTCTGGATTCTCCAGTATAGAAGGTGTTTTAGAAGTAGTCATTCTTTTTCTTCTCTTTTTACTTGTATTTTTTTTGTGAGCTGAGACTTGATCTAACTCATCACGTTCCTTTCTTTTTCTTGTTAACTCATTTCCTTTTTCTAAAATAGTAGCAGTTCCAGGATCTTTTTGGATTTGCCGTTTATCTGTTTTCCTCTTGGCTTTCTCAGCAGATAGTTTTTCTTGTAAAACCCGTTCTCCAGCCCTGGCCATCACTGCCTCACCAGTCGCCTGCTGTGCACTATCTTTCAACGTTAAAATTGTACGTTGAATAAATGAAATCATAACTTCTGGAAGTGGAAAGGATGGTAGTGCCGCCAATGCTTTTCCACCATCCTTAGCGATTTGATTGAGACTAAGCGGGTTGGTTGTTTTTGGTGGATTGTAGGATAATAGGTCGATCGTACTTCTGAACTCTGGTGAAGGAAGTTCTGGCTGTATTGATGGTTCGATCTCTGGTGTGGGAAGTCTGAGATTGCGTAATATAAGATCTGGATTATATGGAGCAATTCCGGTAGCTCTAAATCCAGAAGCTATATTTTTTTTCGAACATGCTCGTTGACGGGCTCTTGATAAAAGGTTAGGGAAATTGTCTTTATCAACAACTGTATGTGTTCTATTAACCTCATCACCATAGGCGCTTTGGAGAGAAGCAAATACTCCAACATCCAGTGGTTGCAAAATATGAGAGGTATGAGCTGGTAAACATAGTGGAATAATTTTATTTGAAGCACAGTATTCAATAAGCTCCGGTGAGGTATGTGAGCCAAATCCATCATAAATCACAAGCCGCCACTCATCTGAATTCCTATTTTTCAATAATTAGTATGTATGTAAAACTGTTAGGAATTGTACTCACTCTGGCCGTGTTTGTGGTTCAAATATCAACTGAAAATACTCTAAAGTGAGCTGGGTATCGGTATATCCATTTTGTGAATAACCATACCAGTATACCTCTTCCTTTTCTTCTCGGAACCATCCACAAAGAAAGCTTTTTGCTTTGTAAATAATCAATGGTGGTAACAACTGTCCCTGTGCACCAATTGTTTCAATAACAGTACAGGACTCTCTGTTTGTCTGTTCTTTGAATGTGGGATCATTGCGAAAGGATGCCACAATTCTTTTCCGAGACTTTCCTAAACCTAATATAAAGCACTTTTCATCATGGTTGTATATGTTGTCATCCTTAATATCGTATTTCTCTTTCACTACCTTTAACTAATTAAATATTTGTCAGTATTCAAGTTTTATTATTCTAGAAAGTATACTTACTTTCCAGAAGAAATCATCCATGATATTCCAGTCCTCTGCATTAACCCGTGTTCTATCCTTATTTCTTGTTTTAACAAATTTTACAGCTGGATTCCGTGCTATAAAACGACCAAGCCACTTTACTCCCAAATTTCTTCCCGGTTCTCGATGATGTAAAAGGTCATTTCCTAAATCGTATGTTGTTGATATATCGGCTGGGATATTGAATCCATCCATAAATAATAATCGATTAACTAAGACAGCTTCTTCTTCCTTTGTCAAAACCTGCATGTCTTCATTATGCGACTGCCGTGATCCAGTTTGTGGCTTATGAATATAATCAGATAATGTCGTTCTTGGTATTTCGTACAACTGAGCTACTGCTTTAATTTTTGGACCCGGTCCATGTCTGCCACCATCCTTCCACTCTTTATCCTTCATCCAATACTCTAAGAGAGCAAACCGTAGCCTTTCATCCCGTGTGTATCCCTCAGCAGGTGCAGGAATATATGGATGGATATCGTTGATTTCATTGATTTGTGAATTAGATCTTGCCATTTGTACGAGAAAGAGGAATGAAATATGCGAGGAGGTCAGATAAATTTTCATAACTTTAAAATATGATTTATTTGGGTTGCATGCTCTATTTATTCTAACAGTTTTGGATGATTTCATTTTACTACTAGTAGGCCGCGGACTTAGCCTAGTAAAAGAAAAGTGACGGTTGCCCCACCATGACGGTTGCCCCATCGGACACTTTAGCCACCCACCGCAGCCACCAGAACGCCTCTAGCAATGACCCGTACCACACTAAGAGGCCTACGGTAAGCCGTTAGTCTAACATCACTAGCTAAGGCCTCATTTTTGGACTACTAAGTGCGTACTGGCCCCTTGATGGGCGTTTTAGCTTTGGTTATTCATGTCAAGGGAAAGACCCAGCAACGCATAATATTTCTCAAGCTCTACCAAAGGATTTCACCACACATTTAGAAGCGGTTAAGCTTAAATGCGTGTAACGGGCAAACGTGAACGAAACGAAGTGATCCGTTTGGATGAGAGAAGAAAAATAACCACTTACTTCCAACTCTGCTCACTAGTCACCCCAATTACATCTCCGAAAAAGACAGGGGAAATTGGATTTATTACTAAACGTACCAAGTCCCGACACCGCCTCCCGCCGGCCACACAAGGCTCTCCTCCCTCTCTATCGTTCTATTCATAAAGCAAAGGAATGAAGTAAAGGGAACATTCTCGGCAATCTCTCATCACAAAATAAGCCTATATAGCATGAACTCCCGGTCCCAATAGCTTTCCCTCGACAATACTATCGTGCGTGCTCATTATCTGTAACCTTCATGACTTTTCTCGATACTCCACTGCATCTTTGCATGTTCATATCCTGGCACCTTCTAGCACTCAGAGAAACTCGCTAGAATTTGGATCGGGGTCGAAGCAACCTAAACCCAGGTAGGGGATTGCGAGGGTGGGAGAACTATGGACCCGATAAGAGACGATTTTGACAATTCGCTTGATGGAGAAAACCCGACCACTCCCGTCCGCCCTTCCAATCCGGGTCCTGTGCAGAAGTTGGAAGACCCCATACCCCTTTCCCCCGTTGATTTCTTTTAGTGAATGGGAGTGAACTCTGTTATTGTTGAGCGGCATTTCGGCGAGCCGTTCGGAGATGCACTTTTCCTGGTAATCCCGCGGCGCGTGCGTTCGGGGCATTAGCCACTCGGCGGAGTCAACCCGGCTTCTGACGGGAAATTCTACTACGGTAGTGGGTTGCCTACCGCAGCATATCTCCTCGGTAGTTTCTCAGCCAGTATGGTTAGTGCTATCGGGTTGATCGCTAGGCCAGTGGGATGAATAGAGGGATTTCGCAACGCAAAGTTAGCTTAATTCTAGCTTGTTGCGACAGCAACGGGTCACAGGTTAGGGTTTTTCTCTCACTTAAGAGATAACGTACGCTTAAAGTTCGGTTAGCTAAGCTAGGAGATAGCGAATTCTCTTGGTGTGGTAAACAATACCATCGCACCCAACTCCACATTGCAACAAGCTAACATCACTGCAAATTCTGGGTGAATCTGCGAAATCCCTATTTTTCAAGTTCGCTTGTTGCAACAGTAAACACCCTCGTCACAGGGATAGCGATCCCTAACTTTGTGTTGCGAAATCCCTCTAATGATGTGAAAGGAATATCTATCAAATTAGCACCCTCCGTTGCCCTCCACCGCTCAGGCCTATACCGGTGGCGGTCAGTAGATATCTGTTAGACTAAATGCTATCTCGCACTATATTAAGCCGTAAAATTTCCGGTAGCCAGTACCCCATAGTAGGTACGATCTTTACACAGTTGCTCGTAATCCTCAAGGACCTTGCGATATCGTGCACCATTCCCTTCTCTCAATCTAAAAAAAGGCCCTATATGCAGCTCGCACACACCTCAGGGAGGGGCACGGGTAGAGAAAAGGAAGGAAAAATCCTCACAAGCAAAAAAAAAAAAAAAGGGAAACGACACAGGCAAGAACATACAGCCAGAGAAAAAATCAAATATGATTGGGTGAAAGACAAGCTATAAACTAGACCTTCTCACAGCAACAGAAGTGCCGCCCCGCCCCCCATGAGACAAACTCCTAGGACTCTATAAACAGAAGTTCATTAATCCGCTCATTAAACCATGAGAGGGCTCAGCGAGGCGGCACCCTCAGCGAGGCGCGGCACGTCTTGGCAGCAACCCTTGGTGGCAACCGAGTCCCGCTCCATTTCCCTCTCTCAAAGTTGAGACTAAAACTTTTTTCTTTCCATCGACACAATCAATCAACAATAACAGTTTTAAGAAAGATTACCTCTGGAGAGCAATTGTCCTCCAGGGGTACAAAAACAAACAGAGCGACAGGACCACAGCATCATCCCTGGGAGCAGGGGTTTTTCCTACCCCTGCTCCTACTTTTCCACTTCAGCCAAGCTCCTCTTGATCAAACTGATAACTTGTTTCTTCCTCCCGACTGTCCGTGAGCACACCAGAACCCTCATTGCAATCGGTACTATCTTGCGCAATATCTTCAAGGTGCTTCTCCAGTTTCTTCACCTTCCGTTCTGCATCCGAGATCTGTTCAGCAAGTCGTCCTTCTTCCTGAAGTAGTACTGCTCCAGTCTTACGATGCTTGGGTAACCTTCCCTCTCCTTCCAGTTTTTCTGCATCCTTTCTCTTTCTTATACATTCTTCTAACTTCTGTTTTCTTGTCACAACTAGATTTGTTGCATTGTGGTACTTTCGCCGTGCTGTCTCACGTATCTCAACCGATTGCGATTCGAAAAATTTCGTAATATCTTCCCTATCGATCCAGGCTCGTCCGCAGGTAGGTATTCTTGTCCGATTGGGGGTCTTCTTATTCTGAACAGAAGCTAATTGCTTTTTCAGATTCTGAATTTGCCGGTCCTTCTCGTCAACCTCCGTAAGTGCTCTATTAGCAGTAATTGCTATATTGCTAATTACTTTCTTCAGGCCCCATTCTGTTGGGTTATTCCTTGGCAAGGTTGCAAACACAATCAGCTCTTGTTGCTCGATCTCAGACCTGTTCTGAGGAATTACAAGGTGATCAATCTCCTGAGCTGAAAGAGAACTTAATGGTTGAATGTCCGAGTTGACTAACTGTGAATTTACTGAAGGAGAAACAGAGTCGATGGATGCGGCATTTGCATTTCTGGAGGGGGATTTTGGTCGGCAGGCCTCGATTTTAGCAATAATGATATTGCGGTCAATCGGTACAAGTCCCGTACTATGAAATCCGCTTCGAATATTTTGTGGATTGAACGATGCTCGACGGGCTACCATGAGAATTTCGTAGAAATTCTCCTTCGAGACACCATACTCATGTCTCTCAAATCGTCGTGTTAATTCCTTCTGATAGTGGTGTTTGTACGGACTAAAAATTGATACGTCGAGAGGTTGTAAACGATGTGTTGTATGTGGTGGTAGGCAGTAGGGAATTATCTTTCGTGATATGCAGAACTCGAGGAATCCAATATTGACATGACTGCTATGCCCATCGAATAAGAGAAGTCGAAATTTGTCAGCTACCTTTTGAGTTGAGGTACTATTTGGACCAAAGTTTCGCTGTAGGTATTCCCTTGCCATACTCTCATCGGTCCAGCCATTATGTGAACGCCCAAACAGGATGTTTTCTGGAACACCTTTCACTTTTCGAAACCATTCTACTATGAACTCCTCTGCCTTTAATATAATTGTAGGATCTAATGCAGTACCATCTGCACAGATACCTTCAATTACAGTTATGAATTCACGAGTACCATCTATTTTTATGTTATTATAAATATAATTTTTTTTTTTAAAAAAAAAGAAACTAATAAATTAACTTACTTTGAGCACGATACTTTAATTCACCATTTTCTCGTGGATTCCGAACCACTTCTAAGACACGTTCTGACTGACCAAGACCAAGTAGAAATCCAATCTCATCAATATTGTATGTATTCTGAGATTTTATTTCATACTCATTCACAATTGTTTCTAACTAAATAATTGTATAAGTTAGTTAACTCTTATTTAAAATAAAATACTAAATAGAAATACGTATACTTAAACAAAACAAATAATAATTAAAACTATTTAGTAAAAGTAAAAAATAATTATAATAGTAAGAATAATAAACAGAATAAATAAAAATTAGAATATTAAAATTAAATTAAAATATAAAAAAAATAATCACAAAGTAAACATAAACAATTAGAAATAAAAAATACCTCGTCAAAAAAGCGATTCATTAATTGAATATCATTACCACGAATATTGCGAATAAAATCAAGCTGCTTGCTGAACCGTGTTTTTACGTCGGGATGCCGCTTTTTAAATGCTGTTTCCCACTTCTTTCCAATCATCTCATGAGGGCTTCGTTTCTGAAGAATAGAGGTGGCAATTTCTCGTAACTGCCAGATTGTCGGTGGAAATCCGAGACGACAGCGAAAGTAGCACCGCTCCAAAACAATCCTCTCCTCCTCCGGAGTAAGCTTTTGCCTTCGTTGACTCTCCTCTTCTCGGTTTTTTCTTCCCTGCTGGCGGTGCATAACCGTTGTTGAAGCAATTCCAACCATTCCTGCAGCTACTGTAAGGCTTGGAGCCTTTCCAGTAACTGCCATCTCAATTGCCATCTGTTCTCGTACTCGGATTGGGATATCACAATTGTCTTGACTCATAATTAGAGTATTTTGTATCAAAGAGAGGACTCGGAGGTGGGAAGGTAGGTCTTGTTAGTTTTGCTCTGATTATCGTAATACTGATGATATAGTTTTCTTACTAACTATTCTAACTAACTATTCTAAGATGCCAAGTTTTGCCGCGCCTCGCTGAGGGTGCCGCCTCGCTGAGCCCTCTCATGGTTTAGTCCCCACTTGACTATAAAAGCAAATTCCTAAGGAGGTTTACGTGGATATGGTGACATATGCCAGTCTTCTAGGCCTCAAACCGCACTGGGTGTTACCACTTTGCGGGGCAGCAGGGATGCCACTCTCCTATAGCCGTACACAGAAGCGAATGAAAGAGGTGTCTGGCCGTAATTATCCGGCTCGTCGGGGTTGACTTTTTCCCGCCCAGGCAGCATCTCCATCACTCGCTCGTGTCTATGACCAGCGGCATCATCAGAACCGAAACTCCCATAGAAAGGAGTTTTTTCCAATAGATGAGTCGGTCTAGAGTCTCCAATCGCTAACAAAAATGCTCCCACCCTGGATAGCCGGAGCATAAACATGCAAGTTTGTTCATGATAAATCACTCGCTATAATTACTGTTCCATAAGAAAGCGACCTCGATGCTAAGCACCGAGACCACTCTTGATAGATAAACGTGCTCTAGTCATACGCTCGGCAGCAAGACCTCTAACTATGGCTGCACCTATAAACAAAGATCCAAAAACTGCAAGAGGTCGCAAGGTCAGAGGTGGCAATGGAAGTATCATGCATTCTGTCCAGAAAATACTTTACAAGAGATTGCTCCAGTCAGGATACGCATTCTTCTGTCAAACGGTAGTCCCGCCAGCCCAGAGTAAAGGGCCGCCCCTCCCAGGGCCGGAAACGGCAAGTCCACAAGAACTACTAAACATCGTTCTCGCTTCTATTGCTACCTCTCTTTCTGTTCCCGGACCCATGTTCACAAATACCATCGCAGTTACCCTTCCCAAAAGAGTTTACTACACCCCGCATATAAATGGCGAGCAAGAGCAAACCCCCGCTCGAGACTTCGAGGATCGGTGCCTGCTCCTGTAAGCGTTGGCTAAACCTTGTCGTGCTTCCCCCAGACAGACGCTCTGCGCAGCACATCAACCCCCCCTACGTTCTTGCCCCATTACAGCAACCTCTCCAAGGTTTCCGCCTTTTTTGCGGTGTTGGGGATCCACTACCAACAAGCGAGAAGGTGTAGCGTTGGGCTGTGGATATCAGGAAGCCAACTCGTCCGCGCAGGGCAGGGTCCTTTGCAGGACAACGCAAAATATGAGTAGTCCCAGCTAACCTGGATCTCTATATTCCGGACGCCTCGCTGCCACGTAAGACCTTGTATGTGTTTTAAATTTCTTTACATCATACAAAACCCTAACCAACTATCCCGAATCACCAGCCGTGCAGAAGCAATTCCTTGGGTTTTCATTGTCCAAGATAGCGGAGTATGGCTGTATTCGATTGCTACAAGCCCCGTCAAACCCTGAATTATATGATATCTATAACAGAGAGAGCTTCCCAAAATGACAAGAGCGAAGGGGTACAGAAAATCATGCAGACTAAGGTTGCCCTAAAGTCTATATGTCTAAGTATGATACCCATGTATCATAGCATGACAACCAGATCAGGATAGGGAAATACCCTCTATTGTACTCTATAAAGAGTATATTATATCATAGTACAGAGGGTAACCTGCTTAGCGACAAAGTCTATATAAGGAGGTGTTCCCCCACCTTCTTTCCAACAATCACCTACCTTCACAACCACCTCTACATATACAATTCTTTATTGCTTTATTTTCTTTACAGTTTACTATGATATCATATTACTTTACTAATTCTTTATAGAGAAATAGTGAAAATAGGAAAACTATCTCAAATTTATAGTATAAGGTAATTTATATGATACTCTGTTTACTTTGACTCTTTGAAAAGAAATTACTAACTTTACTAACAATATAAGGACCCAAAGTAGCAGTCTACAAAGAATATTTCAGACAAATGTGCGGACAGGAATTTCAAGCTTCATATGGAACCACCAAATATTACTAAATTCAACAGACTTTAGTAAAAAGATAACTAAATATTAGTTTAAGCTAATAGTATCACTCCAACCACCCCAATAATTGAGCAGAAATGCAGTACTCAGAAATCAAGTCACCATCTATTATACAGAAAAATACACATTTCTTAAGGAAAACTATAAGGATATATTATCATCCTGTCCTCAAACCTCTATTCTAGCTTCCGGTGGGACTCCAGTTATTATATTAAGCTTCAGAGTAGTGGCACAGGACAAAAGTATCTACCTTAAAGATATAAATCCTAAACTATAGGAAAAGAACAGGGAGGAACAGAAATCACCATGATTCTAAGGTAAGTAATTCCATTTTATTTCCCTTTCTTTATTCCACTTTACATTACCTGAAGAATTGTACCTTTTTTACATAATGGTTAGTGTTGTTGGTTTTATATATCAATCTCTGAGGAGAAGCTTATACTATCCCATGTACTGAGTTCTACTTCTATACCTCATGTACTTGGTAGTATAGGTTACATATACTAATACATATCATTATTTTAGATACTAGAATAGAATTATGAATCTCTATCTTTGTATTACTATTCTATCAAGTATATCATGCTCAAACTAGTTTTTATTTCCCCCACTGCCAGTGGTTTCACCATTACTCATTCTTTAATATATCCTACTGCTTAATATGTGATATCTCTTCAGCTTGAAGAAGATACTTGTATACCTACTGTCACTAGACTATAAAAACTATAATTTAATGTCTATATATAGTAGCTGTAATGTAATACCAAACAAGATGCACTATATATACTACAAAGGAAAGGAAGGTGATTCATCTCTTGCCAGACCCAAATAAAGTAAAAAGACTATCTTATAATTAAATACCAACCAGCATACAACTCACCGAGAGAGAGAAAAATTACCCAAATTATCATCTCTAGTAAATGTATTCTCATCCAGTAAAGTTTAAGGAAGAGGAAGGATTGGCCAAAAAGTGCCAGTGAGACCTTTCATCTCACTAACTTTGCTGAATCCTCCACGGCGTCTTTATAATAATTACTTATACTACTCTAAGTTATGATCTCAGGGGACTCTTAATCTCTTTTTGTTTTTTCCAGTCGAAATTTACAGTATGGAGGGAACCAACTTTCCTTGACTCTACGATCAGGAAGGTAAATCCCATCTTGGTACTGTACCCCACCCCAAGCCACCACAAATCAAATCATTGGACAGTTATCATGTCACATCGAGAGATAAGTGTGGAAACGTAAGTCAGGACCAACAGCCGGAATCAAAACAGTTTAAAACAAGTCCTTAAAACCCTTAACCCGGTTCCAAATGATATCTTAACGATAGGCGGCAGCACACCCCAAGAACTTGCGACAAAGTACTACTGCAACGCCGAGTTAAGGTGTCATATAACAGAACCATGACAGTCATCAACAGCGTTCCACACCTCACCTCAGAACCTCCGAACCCGCTACCGATTGTATTACCATACCTCCAGTCACGAGCGAGAATAGCAGATATTAAAATCACAAAAAAATGTAGCTAGAGGGGAGGGTCTTTCACGTCGTAGAGGTACACATCCCATGAGAGATTGCCCAGTCCATTGGTGCCCCCGACACAGCTTAGGAGGAGATGATTTTTTATATGATAGTGTATAAGTTATATAAAGCACGCCCACCCCTAGACATCGTAACCATCCTCGGCTGGCAAAGGCTTCCCTGGATTAAGGCTTCCTATGAATCCACTCATACAGACAGACAAACCCCTGTTCATCTTCGAGGATCTCGCCTCCACATATCAAAAGGTCCCTTCCCGTCTTTCTTTCTAACAGCCTTCTTTCGTATCCTATCAGATCGTGATGATGCTTCGCAGCGAAGCTTCCAGAGAAGTAGTCCGAACTGCCATGGAATACCGGTAGCCCCGCAGCCATAAGTTTATTCGATCGCTAGGTTGGTACCAGGGGGCTGGCGTGGCGTGGGTCCGAGATCTCGAGCGGATTTGGGGTGATTTGGCCCGTTTATGGAAGAAACCCTTAGCCCAATGACACACGACTCCCGACAATGTGGAGATCTGGTGGGAAGCTTTCCTCTATATTTTCAATCAAGTCTGAGATATCAGTCGGTTCCTTTTCCCCTCCTTTTTTTCCTTTCACTCCCTCATCCCACCAGGCTTGCTAGGGATGTTTGGTTGTTGCCGGACTATGGGTGGGGTTAGGGTAGAAGAAAGGACCTCCAAAACCTCTGGGCTTCAGTCAATTCAAGGAGCCCACAAAACTTGAGACGAAGGCTATATGACGCCCAACTTGTTCTCGCTTTGCAGGTACACCTTTCGTAAAAATAAAACCTCCCATAAATAAACAAGCAATGGTATCCTCACTCCCACAAGCATCGTTCAAGCACACAATAATAAACCGACAGTGGTGATGCTACTCCCGATACGAATTCTCCGAGGTGATGAATTGGTCTCCGCACTACGTGCAAATATTCGGCTTACTATGTGCAATTGTGTCAGGGGCACTTATAGCCGGATTAATATTTCCATTAAAACAACCTCCAGTAATTTCGGCAGTCCGCAGGAGAAACAAAACAAGGAGAAAGGTAGAAAACGGGGGAAAAAACAGGTAGGGTGTGGCGTAGCGAGAAATCGAGCTATAATGTCGAACCCCCCACGAGAAAAAAACAGTACCCGCCTCCTCCCCCACAATTTGCACCACACATAAAACTAGATAACTAGAGGCTAGGTATTCACATATACTACTGTAGCACAAGAAGAAATCGCGTATCAAAACTCAGAGGGGAACAAGTGTACACACAAAAGAGATCTCCTCTAAGCAACCACTAGCTAAAATTGGCTTCCGAAATTAAGATTTATGAACAACCGTAAACGAGGGGGGGGGGTCGAGAACGAGGGCGAGAGGTTAACGACACGCCAAGTTGAATCAAAAGGTAATCTAACCACCCCACCATGTCCGCCCCGGGAAGCCCACCAGGGTGGCGTTCGGCCATCATTGTCTTGCTGGTCGGGGTTGGCATCATCCCGTGGGCAACAGCCCCACCGCACCTTCATGCCCTCGCCGGGCAGCCCACATAAGCGGTGTACAACCCATACAATCTCTTCAACCAATATCACAGCATTGCACCTCTATCAAAGCAGCCACAACCCCAACGATCCCAAAGCACGATTCGCTGTGAAAACCACCAAATAGGCGGTGGGTAGGAGGAGGAGAATGACCAGTCATTCCTTGGTTGAAAAGTAAGGTAGCAGATATATGGATATCACCCTCTACCGGGCTAGAAGCTCTAGCGCAGGTGATTTCGCATAATCTTAGAGTTCTGCTCTTGCGTGGTTTCCCCAATAGAAGGAAGAATATTCGAGAGATGGTATGTGTCGCAGGTTAGGGATGCTATTGGCCGGAAGCCCCTTAGCCTGCTCATAATTCAGATAGATCAAGCATGCCTGTGCAAGCGTCTCGTCGGGGTAGGTATTCTTGAAGCGTGTAGTGGATTAGGCGCACTATTGATGTCTCCTTATCAACCACAACAAGCCCTAAACACGACACTAGGGCTGCATCCCGCGGGCGGGTGTTCTCAGGGTCCAGATCCGTCGACTCCAGGTCTACTGCCAGGGTGTGACAGAGTTCGTCAATGCGTAGCGGCCGCTCCGAGTGGGATACCCACATCAGCGCCTCCATCCCAAGCCTTGACCGGTCCCTCTTGGTCCCTTATTCGCTGCAGTGTTTGGGCGTATGCACTATCGAGGTCCACCTTTTGCAACATTTCCTTTCTCCCTGCCAAAGATTGCCTCAATATCCAGTGCAACGAACGGAAACCTTCGCAGAGTATCAATGATCCATCCATATTTGTAACAGAGTCGTCCCTACTTACATCTCCGAAACCTTTTCCAAGATTGTAATGATATCATTTTCCAGAACTCGTGTAATCAAACTCGTCGTCAATTCCCTGACCCACGTGTCTCGCGGTATCTCCTTGGTCGGCCACAATGTGTACGATATAGGCCCCATTCGTGAGATGCCTGTCAAGCTCCCTCCGAATATCGGGCCTCCCTGTAAGAAATAGCCGCGTATTCGGTGCATCTTGAATAATCTGTCGTAACGCGCGAAGAAACTCGGGTGGGTCCTGGCGCCGCAATTCGCCTACTGCTCTCAAAGCAACTCGCTCGATTAGGTCCCCTATCATATTTACCGGCGACTGCTCCTTCCGTGCCTGGTAATCGCAGTAGAGAGATAATACAGCCATACCCCGTCCACGGGCTCGCCCGCGTAGGGTGTCTATCACTAATGAACTTATTTTTCTTGTTCGTCAGCATCGCCTGCGGTCTATCTATCGAGAATTACTCCTGTATCATACCTTATATAGGTCTTGCCAACCCCCTGAACTCCATAACCTAGCAAAGTAGGATTCACCGAGCCATCCCGATGCCTTCTATGGGGTTCGAGTGGTGCTCGGACCGGTAAAGACTCCTCGTCCACTCCCATGTTAGAGGTGCTACCGTAACTGTTTGACACACTCCCAACATTCGTATTCGAGTCGCCACGAATACTATTGGTGATGCTATGGCCGGTAGGGGTGTTCGATAAGCCATACCAGTGAGGATCACCACTGGAGCTTGATCCTCCATGCCCCGTAGGGAATGTATCCATGGAGGATAAAGCCCCAGCAGTGAGGGGGTGAGAGGAGAATAGCGGTGAAGGAGGTCGACGGATTCCACATCCCCTTCCATCAGAGCAAAAGCGGGGATCGACCCGGTGTCACACTATTATCAGTCAAGAGAAGGCTAGCCTATCACCTCCATGCCAAGAGAATAGGCAACAACAACAAGCTGCCGGCTAATACCGTACTCGTACATCTCATCCCGAAAAGGGAAACCCGAACCATCCTTATCGGATAAATTAGGCCGCAAAATATGCCAGCGGGGGGGGATAGTTCAAGTCAGAAACTAATCGTATGCACTTTCAAAATTTCCTCTGATGTCCAAAATCTTCACTCATGAAGATCCTCCAATACTCGAGCACTGTTACCTACACTTACCCACGATTTCTTCAGGTCGTCGCCGGGCGTTCAGTCACTCTGCTCAACAGATAAATTCAACCCTCCCATCCGTGTATGATACCACTGTAACGATTTCCAACCCTCGCTTTAGCCAATCATAATCACCAAAGAATCGACAAGGAAAAAAAAAAAACTCGGTCGCTGAAAGGCAAGATACAGTACATCCACGGAAGTAAAAATTCCCTCTCGGCTTTAACCCTACAGAAACGAGGTTTTCAAAGAGGAGAAGGGTGCAAAATCATCGCTATCAGTAAGCCCACAAATCACAAAAAAAACAAAGAAAACCGTAATCATAGTACCGGTATTACCCCCTCACGACCCGCAAAGAAAAACATTAAAAAAAAAAACCCCCCCAAATCCCAGATGTGACCCATGGGCCCAAGTAGCACTGTACGGTACAACAACAGGAACAAATAAATAAACAAATAAACAAATAAACAAGGCATATATCAGACATTTTAAGACAAACTACCTACCTTATCGCCACAAGCCGCTCACAATCGTCCAACAAACCAACCAAGACCACTTATCATACTTCACTTCACTACCGGTATCTCATGGACCGATGAGTCATGCAGATTCTCGACCTTCTTAAATGGGTTAGCAAATATGAGTACTTTGTCTTTTAGTAAGCAAGCCAGAGCACCTCACCTCAACTTTGAAATAGATGTAAATACAGTTATTAAACAAGCAAAATGAGTCCTGAACAACTGATAGTTCCAGGCTCCCCCTTCTGTCAGTTAATTATTCTATCCAAGAAATGTAAAAAGTAGTCAATCTCTGAGAAACCTGTTGGGGAGTTACTAGTAAGTTTTTTTTCTTCAAGTTTCTAATGAGATTGAATACATATAATATATTGTATATGATAATATTAATAGCTTTTATAAACTAACATTATTATAATTAAAGAATAAAAGTACCAAAATACTTACCAGCAAGGAGACTCAAATCCTCTAGAGTCTACATGAACCACCTACATTTGATATGTACCAAAGCCTATTTTCTCTTTACTTTTCCAAACCGATCCTTCCATCTACAATTCATCAAAACCCAACACTATTGAGTATCTTTGTTCTATTCTATGGAGAAGATATATTAGCATCGATTGTGAAAAACATAAACCAGTATATAGAAATATAATAAGAAGCAGAGTAAGAGTTCTTACTAAATAACAACTTACAAGTTTTTAAAGCTAATTGACTCAGAGCTAGCACCCTGTATCCTTGGACCTAGTTAGTATTTCAGAAGTACAGATATTTATTGGTCTCTAAGTTTGAATAGAAATAAACTACTTACTTGCAATTGAAGACCACTGGCAAACTGGAACCTATCATCCAATAGTGCAATCTATGTCCTGTAACCAGTCCAAGCAAATCAAATATTACCTACATATATCCCTCTATAACAAAATCTATGAGTGAAGAGACTAGTGGTAAAAGATAGAACCATTAGCTTTACATTTATACCAGCATTTCACTCAACATTTTTTACCTTTCTCAAATCTTTCCTTCAATAAAATGATGGTACTGTATAAGGGAAGATCAGCACATATGATCAAACTTTCAGGAAAGCTAATTGATCAAGGATATAAAATCTATACACTATATAATTATAGATACATATACCTTTTTCTTTTTTACTCCAGTGTAACTGGAAATGAAGTTAGTAATTTTACAAGAATAACAGACTCCTACACCTATATCAATAAAACCTATTCTCTTATCTTATACAACTATATGAATTATAAGTTTAGTTAAAATAAGTTTTTCAAACTTTTTGATGGTTTTCTAATATTAGAGCTATAGGAACAACTTAAGCCAAATGTCCTAATTTTCTACAAATATTTACTATTAGTAAAGATATCACTATCAAGATACCAGAGTGGAATCATCCATCCGGAGTAGTTGTAAATGGAGTTTGTACTGTCCTATAGCAGGACAACAATACAGTTCTCTTTTTAACAACTGTTTATAATCTTTGTCAGCTAGTACTTAGTAATTAACAAAAACCAAAAATGACTAGTACCAATTCAGTCACTGCTTGCAAGCCTTTTACTGATAATAGATACTAAAAACTGGTTCTTATTCTAGCATTAGTTAACAACTACAATTAGTATATAGGTGGAGTAGATATTACTAATCAGCTTCGCAGTAACTACTACCCGTATTATCAAAAGACTACGAGGAACTGGCTTCTATTATAGTTTTAGGCACTGAATACCACAATTACAAATATGTACCTCAGGCTTATTATATTTTTACTCTGACTACTAATTAAGTATAAGAACTTTTGCTATAACCTTACACTTGCTCTTGTAGAGAGTGGTTTATCAAAACTCTATCCTCTCATTCAGTAAGCTCAACCAGATATTTACTCCAATGTGATAGTAAAAGCAGTACTTCCTTCCTTCCAATTTCAGACTATGAGTAACCACTAACTACTATCTTGATAGTATGAGTACTAGCAGTACTAGTATTGTCAATACAAGAAAGTCTATGGGGATTCTAAGGATCCTCCACTAATTTGGTAACAATTTGAGATTCTGCATCATATTAGTAAGACCAGAACCTGGTATGCAGTTTGTAAATTACCCTTATGCAAGCAATGAAATTGTTTTTTCAATTTTTATACCATACTGTAAGTTTTTACAGAATAGGCTTAATTGCTAGTATCCGATATCACATGAGTGATTAATAATAAATTTCTTACACACCCTACTTGCTACTATTGCCTGGATTGAAAGGTCAAGAATCTGCATATCTTATTAGTCTATAGAATAGCCAGCTATGGTTCTGGAAGGCTAGCCACTAAACTAGTTTTCATATGAAAAGTATGACAATTTTTCCTGCGACAGCAACTATAATGCCTTTGAAATATGCAACCCTTCCTTATTAAACCCAAAACCCTAACCTTTGAATTTATAAAATCTTAAACTCTAAAACCACCTCTCCATCAAAGTAGGTTATTGTCACGAACTGTGACTAAGCAAGGAAGATTTCACATAGCTCGGATTTCCGAGTTATAGGTATGTTGGGATTTCACATGAGGCACACTAGTGCGCTATAGGTTATTATGTTTACCTGTTCGTGACTCACAGTTGTGAGTCACACGATGTTATGATTTTCGCACATGACTCATACTTATGAGTCATGGGTTTCACTCAGGTGACGCGAGTTGCGCACCTAACTTGGTTATTATGTTTTGATTGGTTTAGGCATGTTGTGCAGCGACTCATAGGAGTCGTCTGATGGATTTCATATGACTCATGGTTATGAGTCACGGGGTTTGCGTGACGCGAGGTGTGAGTCACGCCAGGTGAAGAGCGAACTATATAAAGGGTCACTAGGACCCCGAGTATGAGCTCTTCACACATTCTTCTTGTTTATTTCCTACCTTTAAGTTATTATCAATAAAACCTACCTTTACGCTCTTTAAGATCTATCTTAAGAAACCCGAAAATTGTCTTTCCTCTCAAGCGAGAAAACTATTTCTCCTCCCACGTCGAACGACTAAGTCCTGAGTGAGGACTAAGGAGAAGGATAAGTAGATAGGCGTGAACACGATAGTAGTCAAAGGACTGGACTATCGGGATCGCGTAGGCACAGGCCTGAGAGCTATCACCTTATAGAGAAGTATCGTTACCTGTCGCTAGGTCCTACCCGGTAGGATTCTTAACAGTTATGGAGATTATAATAACAAGGTATTATTCCAGTATAATATATGTGAGTGAGCAGAATTTCACAATAGTAGAGACTGTTAAAAAAGTTGGAGAATGATAAAAATATGTATTCTTATAGGATAAACATATAATTTAACATGCCAGTAATCTTATTAATTTTTATTGTAATATTGTAAATGGCAAGTAAGCTTTTATAGGTTTAAGTGTTAGGGTTTTAGGTTTAGTAAGGAAGGGTAGCATATTTTAGAGGCATTACACGGCAGTTGCTGTTGCAGGAAAAATTGTCATACTTTTTATGTGAAAACTGATTTAGTGGCCAGCCTTCCAGAACTATACATGAAAAAAGTATTAAAATAAGACTGCTTAGTACATCCAAGTAAAACACTACCCTACATATCAACAACCGTCTCAAACTCATAATACCAGTGACTAATTTAACTCAAAGTATAAAGACCCATGACTCTACTTGCAAAAAAACATGTCAGTAATTGAAAAGCATGTATTAGGATGGTCCTATAGGTACATTAACAATGTCTTAGATATCTCTAAAGTAATAGCATAGTGTATTATGAAGTATTAACAAGACAAAAATTATGTTAATAATAAACAGAGACCAGAAAGACCAAACAAGCTCTCAGCCTGAGATAAATGCCATCTCTAACTTATAGTTTTGCATCAGAACCTGATGCTATTCTTTGTAATCTTGCTCGTAACTTGAAACTTAATATTTCTGAAAGAACTGTAGAGGACTTCCTTTAAGGAGAGAAGCTTTATATGTGACTTAGAGTCTGCTACCAAAAGCTATATTTAATATATAAAAAATTATATAAGCATTACTGCTTTACATGTCAGTATTATTCTAAGCTAATTGAGTGGTAGCGATACCATGTATATACCAATGAAGCCTATCTTCAGGTTGAACAGCTATTCTAGCAACCAACTATATGATGTCCTTCCAGCACAGTATTTGTGAAAAGGTATTTAACTTAAACCTTTGTAGGCCAATCAGTTACAGTTTAGTTCTTTGGTGCATTCATAACCTAAGTGCATAGCCCACTCATCTCCCTGTAGCAAAGAACTAAAGCAGAGAAAATCTCCAAGTCATTTTAAAATCATCTTAGGTTCTATTAAATCCAATATGTAGATGAGGTAATAGTACCATATATCATACCACTCTATTGACAGATGAAGGACCTGAATTCAGGTACAGAAACAATCAAACTTGAAGATGGAACTAGCTATTACTTCAGCCTTTACCAACATCTTCAACTCCTTAATGAGATTAAAAGAATGGATTAGCCATCCCATTTACCACTAACAGATATGAATCCAATTGAGAATGTGTGCTCTATATAGAAGGATAAGTTCAGGAAGATTACACAAAATCCTGCTCAACACCCTCACAGTCACAATAAAATCATACAACTTGTACAAGAGGCATGAGAAGAGTCACAGTAGACTCAGAATCAGATATATAAACAGATCAATAGTATACCAAGGCAAATTGTAGCTTTAGGAAAGGCCCATGAGGACCCTACCCACTCCACTGTTGATTCCTCTATTGTATACTCTAAACTACCATAACTATTACTAACTCATTATTTCTTGCTATTCAGATTTTATCTTGTATCGCTGAAGCTCCCCACATCAGTTGCGCCAAGCCGCCTCGTTTCAATACTTTTTTCTTTTTTTTTCACAGGGCTGTAGCAAAGTAAACCGGAATTTTTCGCTCCAAACATCACAAAGCGCGACATCATACAGTTATAGTTACAGTTACATACAGTACGGTGCGGTAGGATACTAAAAATCACAACGCATCACCATCCATCACTCGATCATGAAATCCACGATGCCAACGGCTAGAGAAACAAGTCCATCAGCCATGATGAGTTGTATAGTACAATAGTGGTGGCCTTGGTATTGGCAGGTTCCTAGATTGAATTAAAAAAAAGGCTTCATTCTCCAGTTTGCCATTTCACCCGCTTTGGAAACTATCTGTCTCTTGTAACGTTGGATAAACTTCACTCACCAGCCAATCCCCCCAGTAACTCTTTGTGCTCGGGGCTTACTCTCACTCTCTATATCTACTTTTTTTTTCTCTATCTCTCCAAGTGCTACACACAGCTCCAGGAAAAAAAAAGAGGGAGAAAGCGTTGACAAATACATGTAACAATCGACAGGACTTTCGAGTCCAGTTTTCATTCCTCAGAGAACTCGAAGAATACATAAAAAATAAAAATAAAATAGATACACACAAAACGCTGCCCAAAGGACAGGACAATAACTAAATCCCCCAAAGAAAGGGTCGGGGGCTGTTAATTGGCATCGGCCTGTCCCCCACCCCCAATTTCCCCCTAGACAAACACCAGGGCCTCAAGCATATATCACAAGCCGACAGTGGAAGAAACCTCGGTAAGCTCAGGCATTCACTCTATCCTGTGAAAAACTAAACATTCACTCAACCCCTGTCCCTGTGCCTCGGTCTCCTTCCATCCTTTCCAGGATCAAAGCGCAATAGCCAGGTAGTCCATCTGTCTCCGCCCTGCAATTTGCCTGACGGTCAATAATCTCGCAATATCTGGATAATCTGGAAGCGCACGATCTCTCGCAGACAGCCCCTCCCCATCCACTATTTCAATATCAATATCCTCGCACCGGAGAAACGATGGGATAATGTCCCTCCTCCCACGAGACACAGCCAGGTGCAACGCGGTCGCTCCTCCCAAATTCGGCCAATTAATGTAAACACTTTCGGAACGCAGAATGGCCTTGACCATGGATGTCCCACCGTACGCCACAGCGAAATGTAGGATCGTTCCACCCAATTGGTGCAACTGGATCCTGGGGTGAGCCATCAGCGTGCACACAGCGGGTATGTTATCGTGTCGAACGGCCACACGCAACGGGGTTTCTCCTCCGACAGAAGGCAAATTAACGTCAACTCTCTCATCCTGAAGCAAAATTCCATAGATAGCCTGACCGCTCCGAGCAATGGCTGCATGTAGTGGCGGCCATCCCCCAGTCATAGGGGGGCTCTCGCCCTCCCTCAGGTCCTCCAGCAGCCTGGCAAAGACCCGTCCATCACGCTCGGATATCGAAGTCCCCGATGGCACCGACCCACTGCCCTGGTTCACCGCTACCCTAGGGCACGATAACAACAATCGCACTACATCAGGGTCCTCATTCCACACAGCCAGATGCAGAGAGGCGAAATCGCCGAATATCCAAGCGCGATTCACGTCCACCCTATCATCCGCCAACAGTACTCTTATCGCACCCAAGCATCTGCCCGACGTTGCGCATATCAGCGGCGTGCGCCCTCTCTCATCCTCGGTGTTTGGGTCAACGCCGCAGACCAATAGCGTTTCCAGCCCCCGATCGCTCAGCCTTCCCACCGCACTGTTGAGGAGAGTAGCGCCATCCTCGAGGATGCCCAGGACCCCACGTCCCAACAGCGACCCCACGGAAAACAGGTCCCGGCGTTCCGCAGCATGGTAGAGAGCTCTCCTGCAGTATTTGCTGCTACGCCGTTTGAACATCTCGGCACGGAGAGCCGGCATAACGAGGGCCCGCATAAACCGGCTTGCCCGCGCAACGGCGGCAATATCCGGTATCTCCAGTACGGGTGAGGTGCATATCTCGAGAATCACCTCATTGGGAAGGGAGGTGAAGTGAAGGCTGGCCATGCTGGATTCTAAATCTGTTTTTCCAGCAGAGACGGGGACAGGTGTGTGAGAGGGCGAGAGGCTGGACACGGCACCGAGCTAGTTCTCTACAGTCTATAGTCCAAGTGAGTTCCATTGCCCCGCCTGCCACCAGAGATTTTCGGGCACGACTGCTATTACATACCACCAAACGCAGTCCACTCCTTCGCCCGAATCCGGGTGTTCACGTAATGGTGGTCGTGTCTCCCGAAGAGCAAGCGGTTTCGATCGCGAGCACGGCACCGTACCCCGCCATACACTCTTCACGAAGGAAGAACCCTTTCCTCCCAGACCACCACATGCGGTTAGTTCGGATCAGTTCGTCATATATCAATCAGCAACGGCACAATATAACATCAGGATCATGTATAATCACTCGGGATCGAAGGAAGGCGGTAACTTTACTCATCTCCGGAGAATTACGGCGGTTAAACCCGGCCGACAACCATAAAACCCGACATCGCATGATACGATATCATAATCCCCGATCGAAAAATCGAAAGTCTAAATCCCGACTCCCTAGTTACCGGTAAACCGTCGTGCCGCAAACTTATAATATTAGATTAAGGAAGCGGGGGGGGAGTAAGCCCAATCAAACCGAGGAATCACACACCCTCACTCGAAACGACGGCCAGATCCTCCCCCCCCCCCCACCTCGCCCCCACCTCGCCCCCACTTCTGATCCCGCTTAACCAAACCAAACCACGCGTGGCAACCAAAAAAAAACAAAAAGGAAAAAAAATTTCCCCATACTTGTCGTACGAGTAGATACCCCTCGAATCGCTTTCCTCATTATCCATACCTACCCACCCACGCACGATACAATACCATAACTTGACCAAAAAGCGAGGGCAAGTAAACAGCAAAAGCAGCGAGCGAGCCAGAGAGCCAGAAAGAGAAGGGTAAAGATTAAATTAAAGAAAAAAAAACAATCTTCCTTTCCACCAATCATTCATTCATTCATTCATTCATTCGACACACCAACCGACCGACCGACCAACCAACCAAGCCCCCAGTTCCCCACCCCCCCGAATAATCAATCAATCAATCAATCCAACCCAACAAAAGCTACAACTACACTCGAGTAAGGCAAACTTAAACTTACCCGACCCCCACGAGAAAGGCACGGCGAGCCACGAGTCAACCCGTCCAGGGTGATTACAACAACACGCCCGCCGTGCGAAGGAATTACCGTGACAAACTGCTGTAGCAGACAGGGGTCCCCAAAAACACGTGCTCGAAACGAGGTTAAAAAGGGATTAAAAAAAAAATGGCGGTAATGACAATGAGTAAGAATACCGGTAAAAGAGTAACAGTGAAAAAAATAAAATAAAAATAAAAAAAGAGACCTTACCAGCGGACCGCCACGTGTAATTTAAACTCTACGATAAGGATGTGATGTGATGTGATAGCCACCGCACGCCGTACGAGTACCGTACGGTACAGACCACCCACGGTCGCCCTCCCACGTTATTTTCTGGCTGTTCCGCACGAACGCGCACCCACGCACCCACGCACCCACGCACACAACGCGAGTGAATGGATGGATGGATGGATACTGTAATTTACTCGAGTACAGGTAGATGGATGGATGATGAGTCGATCAATTTCCCCATCCGGCCCTAAAGCTATCTTTTTTTTTCTCTCTCCTTCGCGCCCAGCATATGCCACCGCAGGAAATGGAGGAGGAGGGGGAGAATGAACTTCAATGAAGGAGGGGGAGAGGGGGAGAGAAGAGCTCCCATGATAGGATGCATCTTTTGGTTTGTTTGTTTGTTTGTTTGTTTGTTTGTTTGCTTGCTTGCTCTATTGCTTGTTGCTTGCTCGTCCGTTTGTATGGATCGCCCCACGTTCGCGGTAGCTGTACGAGTGCGTCAAGTAATTATGATAATACATTGATTTCCCGGGGGCCCTAACACCAGGTGTGAAGATATTTTTTCCTTCCCCTCTCTCTTACTCTCCTTCGCCCAATCCCATCCGCCTTTATCCACCTGCACTCGAGCCAGTAGATAAAAAGGAAAGAAAGAAAGAAAAACAAAAAAAAACACAATGACGAAATGAAGTAAGGGGGAACATGACAAAAGAGAGAAGAGGAAAAAAGGAGACAAGCCAGACCAAATACCCGATTACCAGAATCCCCTCCCATCCGTCATGACAATATGAAAACCGGAAAAAAGATACAGGTACCCAGAAAATAACCCAGACAAAAAAAATAATTTCGAGCTCCAGCAGAAATGAGATGGTGAAATCGAAAAAGGAAGTTACCAACACCGAACCTAGAATAAAAAGGAAAATCAAGAACCGGATGAGAAAAATGTGTGATCCCTAGACACCCGCACCTGTACCATACCCGAGCTCGCGCCCTGCCTATGCTGTCCATCCTGTCACGTCCCAACGTTATTCTCCTTACTCGTACCGCACCGCGCCCCCATCTCGGTAGTTCGAAAGGTCATCCTTCCCGCTCGCAGTGGGGGTGACGGCAGTGTACTGTACTCAAAGAAATCCCCGCCCCGACCACCGATTCTTTCTTTTCCTTGCGTGTGAAAGGGGGAAAAGGGGAGATCTGCGACCATGCATAGCGTAGTGTATAAATTCCAAAAACAAAAAAAGATTGTAAGGAAAGGAAAGGAAAGGTGGCCCATGTCCAAGCCAATGGTAGAACGCCCCGGGATTTCTTTTGTAGCCAAGATAAACGAAAGCAGAAGAGAGCAGAATCAACAGTATAGGTGAGAAGGGGCGCGAAATTGTTTGACCCGAATGACAAGGTTGGCTCAAGTCGACCTGGTTCGCAGGGCGGCCGTCCAGGCCATTTGCTAGAATGAATCCAAGGTGAGGAGGATCTGAGAGCGGAAAGAAGTAGAGGGAGGAGAGTAAATCGAGTAACTTGCTCCAGCAAGCATCCAGGCGCATTGATCGAAGGTCTGGTATTATCCGCTCCTTGTGAAAACGGACTTCGGGCCCAGGGAAAGGGGAGGAAAGTCGCCCGAACATTCTTTTAATCATAACATGAGAAGAGAAAAAAAACCATGCACCCCGGTTTGGACTATTGAAAATGAAAATGAAAATGAAGGTACGGTCAACTACAATCAACACCTTTCAATGCCTTGCATGCGCCCCGATCCGCCAACATTGTGCCCAGAATGATGGTTCTGTTGATGGTAGTTGGATTGCTGCTGGTGATAGTTCTGTTGGCCCGGGACGTGCACACTCATTCGGAGCGTTTCAAGCTCATTCCGCACCGCGTGGTAGTTCTGAGCATCGCTTCGAAGAGTGTCGAGCTCGCGCTGCATATTTTCATGGTTACGCATCATGGTATCGTGGGATTGTTTCATCTGGCTGATATATTCAATGGCTAAACCGGCAATTAGCATCCTCGAATAGTAACATGAATGGCCAAGAATTGTAATCCACCTTTGGTCAAGACCTCCCATTTACTACTCTTCCCTCCCCTCTCGGCAGGTAACTGATCCCTCAGCTCGTCAAACAGATCCTTCATTTCCTTCCTCCGCTTCCTCTCCGCAAGTTTGTGGCTTACTCGTAACTCCGGTGTCCGAGAGTAAGGGGTAACCGGGGGAGATGCCGAATCCCCACCAGCTCCAGCGCTTGGCTTCCTGGTCTGCAAATGGTGGTGGTGATGCTGGTTCCCATTTGCGGCCTGGGCATGCTGACCTCCCGAAAAGTTACCATTCCCATTTTCAGCATGATTAGGATGTAACAACCCAGAGTTGGTGCTGTATATGCTGCTTGCCGTAGACCCAACCAGGCTGCTGGTGCTGTTCCTTCCGGGTATCCCATCTCGGCTACTCCTCGAAGGGGGGCCGGCAAAGTCCGGGTCGGGAAACGCATAGGGGTAACCCTTAGTTGGAGATGGTGCATTAGGGTGAGGGTGCGGCCCATTAAGATACGGAAACCTTGGTGCTCCAACAATCGGAGGCGCTGTCCTTACCATACCATTCGACTTGTGTGATGGAGAGTATCCATTACCGGAATTCGCGGCCGAAGTATACCTACGAGCAGTCCCACCATACGGACCGCCGGTTGACGAACCATTGGTGTCACCATTCTCCACACGATGGGATGCAGGCGAATTGCTGTGTATTCCCCTCTCACGCTGCAGTGTGCTCGCGAGACTGACTTGGCTCGCAGCCGGCGTTCCGTTAACGGGTGACGATAAATTCAAATTTCCCAGGCGACTGTCAAAGCTGCTTCGACGGGAAGCTGATGGTGACGGAGTCGGTAATACATCGGTTGCCTGGTATGCACCTGCGGGCGGAGTGGTGTGAAGGCTGGTAGTCGAGGCAGCAAATGTGCTGTTCGTTGGGGAGTGATTGTAGCTGAAGGAAGGGTTGTTTGTGTCCTGTGCATGTTGGCGTGTCGACCCGTGTGGCTCAATCGGAGGAAGAGTCAATTGAGGTGAGAACGATGATTCAGAAACTTCTGCTTTGTTAGTACATCATATGTTCCAGTCGCGCACGACCCACCTTAGCCCAACGATAGGGAAGGGCTGGCCGTATCGATAGAATGAACGAGTTCAAAGTGGGAAAGGAAAGAAAAAAAACCCGAGAAACAACTCGAGGAAAAAAGGGCCGAAGGAGATACTTACTATTGCTTGCTCGTGCAGAATTCATAGACCAGTTCCCCGAATCCCTCAAATCACCAGACTGTTGACTTAACGGAGGAGAGTGACCGTGCACTGAATTAGGTTTGCTGACCGTGGGGCCATTGGTGATATTGGCTAGCGAAGGTAAGGTCGTTGTAGGCGCAGTGCCTGAGGAAGATTGTCGTCGATCCCAAGACATACCTGCACTATCCACACCTCAGAAGAGGACTGGTAGGAGGATAATAGGAATGAACACAGAGGAGAGTGTCAAAGTGGTTTTATAGAGTGATTGAGGGTTTTGTAGCACGTACAGGCACCAAGGTGAGGTTTCGTTGGGTTCCTCTTTAGAGCGGGTTGGTTGTTCACTAAAGAGGATGAGGGAAGAGGGGGGGGGGAACCTGGACTTTTTGACGAGGAGGGTCCTGGTTGCACGAGGCAAAATCAATCAACCAAACCGTTAAAATCGAGTTCCTAGCACGCCGAAGCTAGACCCCGCGAGAAGCAGGCGGGCGGCGACACCCTTCGGCGCTTTTCTTAACAAGGCAGATGAATGCTAGTCGTCTATTGACGGTTAAGATCGACAACTTATGCTGCGGTACGTATTCGACAAGAGAGAAGCAGAAATAAAAGAGCTGGTGAGTGAGAGTGAAGGAAAGTAATACTCTTTCTCAAAATTGCACGGGGTAGCAAAGCTAGCGAGAAGAGAAGACAAGCGACGGGCAGATAAATTTGTGGGTGGGGGGGGGGGGGTAAAGAGGGAGGAAGATAGTTGCAAGTGGGAAAGTTAGTCCAACAAGAGAGAGGGGGGGGAGGCAAAAAGAGAGAAAGAGAGAGAGAGGGTGTGGGATTGAATTCTCTGTGTTCAGCACAGTGAAAGCAGTACGAGTACTTTTGAGGGCTGCTGCTAATAGTCCGGAACCGAGGAGCTGGTCGCTGCGCTCTCAGGCCTCTGTCACACTCGCCGGAGATCTTGCGAAATGGAGTGTGTGTGGTCGAGAGGTAAAAAAGAAAAGAAAGAAGCTTTGCGGTACGGCAAAAGAAAGCACAAGAATACTGTATTGAGTGTGGAAATGGGAGAATGGGGAACGGGACTCCAGGCTGGAAGGGGGTTGGATATGGTTGTGATCGTGGTGGGAAGGTAAAGTAAGGTTGGGCAAAAGGGAGAGGGAAAAACAACGCCAAAGCTTCAGCTCCCTCGGCCTTCTTTTGCGGCTTCCCTATATCGCCTAGGCGGTTATAGAGGGGATGGTTCCTAGGGCCTTCTTTTCGGCCCTTAGTAGGGGAATGAGAAAGAAGGTGAAGAGGTTGTGGCAGCAGATGCGAAGGAAGAAGGTTGGTTTCAGGCGTGGAGGCCAAAAGACGAAAAGAAGATGAAAAATATTGTTCGATACGCAGTTCGTGGGGCTCCCTGTATTTGGCCTCGCTTTCTTCGGCCCAGTAGAGAAATGGTGTTATGGACACTGTGGTGTGGAATGGGGGGGTTAGAGAGGGTCCTGGACGGGGGGTAAACAAAAAGGTACTGTAAGATAGATATGATAGAGATACCCGCGCAACGGATAGACGGAAACGGTGAATATTAATAAGAGCGAGTGGGATACTATGCTGTAGAGAGAGCAGCGACTACGAGTAGTGAGTGTGAGAGCTTGTTTTCAGTGTATATAGCGAGTGAACAGATCTTTAACCAAACCATGACCGCTTAAGGAATCCCCTACAGATGAAACTACCTATTGTGTACTGCGCTTTCTCCCGCCGGTACGCGGTGCTTGATCACAATATTCCCTTTTGGTACAGTCTGGATCCCCGGATTATTGCCCTTCTCTGTGTATGATAATTACTATCCTTAGAAACCTTGTCATGTGTGTGAGCCAATGGAGAATCTCAATATCAGAAAGCTACTCGAGCTCCCTGGCTGTCTATTATGCTGTAAGAAGTACTCCTACAACTCCAACGTGGAGGGAATTACTGATATTTAAACCGAATGTGGCACTGTCGATAGGAAAAGGTTGAAACATAACCCATCGTTGCTTGAACTCAGGTTCGGGCGGATTGTGATCATTTGGCTGGCCCTGTCTTTCCCAACTAACACAGTGTTATTAGAAGATGCTGGCTAAAAATCAGTACCAACACTACAGTAGCAAGTCTCATTGCCAAAATCTACACATCGCAGTCCCTCTCCACAATTGGATAATAGAGGGCAAGCAAGTAAACTATGGCGGGGCAAGGGTCTGGACTCTATGGATGGGTTTAAATCCCACCCCCTGGCTCTCTCTCTCTTTCGCCCCCTTCGTGATTCGACCTGCTCGCGTTCTCAAATGTGTCTTTGCAGCCAAGTGTGGTGTGCCCGATTTACCAGTATTAGTACAGGAGGCGTCCCACACAAGGTACTCGAACGACGTGACGGCAAAGGCCCTTTTCTGATATTTACGATCATATATTTTCGCTTCTTTGTTTTTTCTCCCTTCTCTACTTTTTTTTTTTTTTTTTTTTTGCCCTTTTCCTCCTCATTCCCTTGTTCATGGAATAGGGTCGTTTCGAGGGACAGTACTCGAGTACAAGTATGACCACAGGTCAGTTTAAAAAGCAATATCATGCCAGGGAAGCAGAAGAGTGTCGCTCGTGAGAGATTAATGGGACTCCACATCGGGCATTAGGCAAGATGGCGATGACGAACCTTCAGCACCTATTATTTGAGAAATACAGTACGTAGAATTGCAGAGGTTTCTACAGCGTGGCTTATTCAATCAAGATCTGCCTTCACTAAAAAGCAGGGTCTGGTGGAAGGGAGATTCTGTAGACATCTCCCCCCCCCCCTAAATGTGGACTACCGGTAATCCACTGTGCAGTACCGTACAATACCCATACAGTGAGCGGGTGCTACCTTGGATACCCTATGATACTATGTGAAGGATACTCGCCATATGAGTGAGCACGGCGCCCGCACAGGAATAGGCAAAACCTTATGTCAACGTGGGAATATCGCTCTTTACTGTAATCTTATATACCCACTCAGGAATATTGCCGCCCGTAAGATGCGAATGCCCCTACCACAGAATTATCATTGCAGCGATAAGGATGTACGGCACGGTACCGTGCAAGCAGTCTATGCGGAGCCCGCTTTTTACTCCTTCCTCGATTCTTCATGCTCATCACTAAGGATCAACCTCACATCCGCATGGCGACCTAATCCGATCCCTCATCGAACTCCTTCCCCGAGCAAGCCCGCCCCTACCTCACGTTACCCTTTATCATAATCGCCCCCCCCCCCCTCCGCCTCTAAGGGTCCTTTCCCTTCCTTTCCCTTCCCTTCCCTTCATTCGCATTCAGGCACAGATGAGCAGAACGAGGAAAATAAGAAAAGAAAAAAAATAAGAACCTTCCAGGGATGTCGTTCCTGGGAGCGAAAAAGGGAAGGTATGGAAAAAATGCGGTAGCTTACGAAAGGAAAGGGAAAGAAAGAGCGGAAGAAGCAAAATGGATGGGGGGAAGCAACACGTGCGATGTACCACCGTGAGGCAAACCTTGAACCCTTCCTCTTCACTACCGTACCGTACTTGTATCCCCAGTTTCCTCCCCGTCCACTTGTATGAGTGAGAAAAAAAGCCACAGCCAGCTTCTCTAAAGGTAAGCACAACCCATCCACTTTTTATTTCCCTTTCCCTTCCCCCCCTCTTTTTCTTCTTTCATTCCCCCATTTTCCCTTAATCGAAGGTGAAAGCACCCTATCCAGTACCCTACCTCCTCAGTGCCCTGTACGGTACTAGTACAAGTAGGGTGCTGACTGTACCTGATAGGGTCTAGGCGACCGGTGAAGTAAGCATTGTGAGCTCACCATTCACGACGACGTCACGATAGGGGCCTCTCACGATATCTACACGTATATATCATATCCAGGTGTAACTTCGTATAGTGCTCGAGTACTTGTCTCAGTTACTATTGATGGCAGAGCCAAGACAGAGAGTAGCCAAGGTTTACTCGGATACTCGTGGACAAGTCCGATGGAAGAGGAGGAAAAAGAAAAGAGGCGCGAAATAGGACGGCGGCATAATAATATGAGGATCTGGACTAGGTTAAAAACCGACTCCAGGCCGGTTTTGGAGAGGGTCAAAGGTACAGTAAGCCTCCTCTCCGGTTAATGCCTAAAAGGTCCAAGGGCCAGCGCAAACGGGTTTAGACCAAGAGAACCCGTACCTGCACCGGTACAGGTACCTTTACAGAAAAGCAACACCGAGCGGACAATAAGCCGGAAATGCTTTTCTTTCTCTCTGAGGCTTCTGAGGCTTGGGTTTCCGCTTCGTTCATGGAAGCGCTATGCTCAATAGTACGGTAAGCCTTGCCGATAGGACACAGGTATTGCTATCCTAGAGCGAGAAGGCTACCGGTACTTCTTACTGTGGGTGGTATTCTATTTTATTTTTTACGTGGGGAGAGGGAGAAGGGGAGAGAGAGGAAGTAACTTAGGTGCTTGTGTGGGTAAGGTCGGATTCAACAGGTTAGGTCAGTCTCGGCATGATAGGATGCGGTTGGGCTCTTTTTTTCCCCTCCCCTCTCTAAAGTAGCGGGACCTGCGGGAGCATGCTAGGGCTAGCAACTCTCTTCTCTCGTGGCTCAAACGTGCCCATGAAACTTATGGTACTCGAGTAGGCTAGGCCCTGGGGGAGCCTTCAGTCTAGAGAATACTCAATCATGTTGCGGTGGCCAGTTCGGGAAAACGATGAGGATACTGGCATTGTTGCCCTGCCCCTTCCCTTCCCTAATCTTTCCTCCGGTTGCGGTAGTGATGGCTGCTCACGGCGGCGGAGGGGGGAAGGGAGAAGGGGATGGGGTGTGATTGTGAATGAGGGGTGGGGGGGGAAGGGACGCGGACAGTGCGAGTACAAGTAGTGGGCGGCAGCCAGGCAACCAAGGCTAGGCCTAAAAGTAAAAATAAAAAATGATTGGATGGCCAAGCCGGCCCAGCCGAAATTTACTTTTCTGCGCACTGCGCAGAAAAAACGTGCTCTTCAGCACACGTCGACGAACTCCCTAGTCTACCTCTCCGCTTCTCTCGCTCTCGCTTCACATGAGAAATCTGGAGAGAGAGAGAGAAGCAACAAAAGCATGGTAAGGGCTATATGAAAAAAAGGAAAGAAGGGAAAGAAAAAAAAAAAGCAACCCCTTACGAACTTCGATACCGTAAGTGTGCAGACACAACAAGTCTACCGGCATCGTACAGTTAGACAGGGGAGGCGTTTACCGCATGTATGTAGCCTTTCGTTCGCCATCTTCGCAAGCCATGGTAAGCGTGAATGGTGGATGCATACGATGCGGTCAGTCAGTCGGCACTGAGGGCCTTCACCAAGCAGCCCTCCTTATCGTGTAGTACGGTACAGGACTTCAAGGACGAAAGCCGGTAATTTCCATTCCAATCTGCTCATGCTCATCGAGACCAACAACCTCAAACTCGGCGGGCCCACCTCACCTCTACCCTCCTCCTCCCAACTTACCGAGCGCTGATATCATTGCCATCATGTACGATACCGTGTGCGTAGCCATCCTGACGCACCCATGAAAGTCGGCCTGTTTTGAGAGCTCCCTTTCTGGCCCTCTCATTGGTGGGCTCCGAGTCGCAGCGTAACCACTCCGTCGGGCCAGATTCGATATTTATATTGGCCAACATCCTCTCACCCTTCTGAATCAACTGGTTGCTAAAACTTGTCATTTCGCTAGAGAAAACGTGGTGTCTGCCACCGACCGGAAAGTATAGCCCCACTTCCAAGCCCGTTGAATTGAATACAGTACCGGTACTTGAGAGGAGGAGCAGGAGCAGGAGGAGAGCAGCAGGTTGGTGGGGGGTCGGATATCGTCTATCCACCCTCTTTTCTGTTTTCTTTTCTTTTTCCCTTCTGCTTCTATCTCTCCCTTTCTCCTGATAGGGGCAGCGGAGCGTTCGATTGAGGAGCGCGTGCCTTTGCCCACGTCGGCGACCACAGATTGCAATGGTCAGCGTATGGACGGGAGATCACATCGTTACAATTTTACGATACCTGAACGAATAAACCAGGCTACCGAGTTGGGATCCAAACCAGCTTGCAGGCTCGCTTGACGGGAGCGTTCCCGGGTGCACGAGTGCTCGTGCACCGGGAAAACAGGAAAAAGAAAAAGAATGGTAATAATTCACAATAAAACCAAACGAGGGTGGCTAGGGTATATACAAGTACGTTCCCCGGTTCCATAGGTTGATTGCCGTGTATTCGTATTATATAACCTTATGTTACTTTTTTGATTTCCGGATTCTCGGGAACAAAGGGGGGGGAGGGGGGCAGATAGATTGGCGAGCAGTTAGTTGGCTTTTAGTAGTGTCGGTGGGGTACCGCATTCAACTTTTCCATTTGCTTGCTTGACTCTGTTGGAGAGGAATTTCGGGGCTAATTTTCCGCTGGCCTACCGGCCTGGTGCTGGGTGTGGGGTGATTGCGGTACCGGTAATGGACATTGAGCCATGTTTGGTGGGAACTCCGGCGGGAGGGGCCTGCCGAGTTAAGGCCATTTTCCCCCGCCTCCCCATCGACGAACTGGTCCGCTGGCAAACACATCTTTAACCCTTTTACTGTACTAGTACGGGTGCAGTGCCGTCCCTGAATTGCCACACGATTTATTGTTTGGACTGAGATTGTTTCCTTCAGCTCTATCATAACACGACAGCACCAATGTCTCAGCTGCCTTGACGTATTAAAGAGAAAAGGGATAAAACGGAATCGCTTATCACGGTTGGTTGGAGGATTTTCGAAATCAAAGTCGGCATCCTAGTGCCTGTTTTCGATTCGAATTCTGGCCGACTATCGCGTGGCCAAGCGAGACGGAGGGGAAAAATAAAATAAAAAAGTACAACGATCGCATTTTGTGATGAGCAAGGAGCGGATACAGAAAGCAGACTGCCGAATCCCGCGATGAAAGTGGCAGGAAAGGGAAAAAAAGAAAGAGAAAAAGAAAAGAGAACCGAAACCTTGCCCACGGTTGGTCTTGGTGGAGGCGGTAAAAAAGTCCTGAAGCTACTCGTACTTGTACTCGAGTACTCGAGTACATATCATACTCGGTACGTGCTTCACACGGGATAGCAAGGACCACATCGCACACCGGGCGCAAGTTTACGTATCCTGTATAATAGTTCCAACCTTTTCCTCAAACCTACCAGATACAGGATCGAAATCTCAGCGACATCGTCTCAGCGACATCGCCTGGCTTTCCCGCCTCGCCTCCGAGAAAGGTAAGAGGTAGTAGATCTAATACCGTGAACGGAGGCTGCAAAAAGCAAAAGCAGAGATATATACCGGTACATTATTGCATGGGAAATCAGAGAGAAGGGTACGGTACATGCTGTACCGGTAGGAGGTTTACGGGCCCAGCTGGCGAAGAAAAGCAGCGGGAGACGAGGCCCGATTTCCCCCTTCTCTCCTTTTTTCTTGTTGGGTGGACAAGCGAGGGAGGGAGCGCAACCATTAATTCATGCACTCGTACCACTTGACATGATCCAATGATGGGGCCTCGCATGAATCCTGTGTCCCCGCACTCAAACCCACAAACCAACCCTGTGAAGGGGGAACTCGATCTCCTCCAGAATTTCGGCTAGCATAGATGTTTTGATTTTAAGATCTTCGACCGATTGTGGCGGGGCTTGGGTTTATCTGCACAGCATCCAGATATCCTATCTGCCAACGCCCACGGTGCTGGTCTTGTGTTCGGTTCGGAGCGGAATGGTACATGATCTTGGGGTGGGACGGGGAGGGAAAGGCGAGATATATGGATTGAACTTGGTTACCGTGTCTACGGTTTGCCCAGATCCGGGATTCGTGATACTCGAGTACACGGAATCGGGGGGGGGGGGGAGGGTTTGTTGTTGTATCAGTTCTACCGGTAACTTATGTGGAAATGAATGGGATTTTCGTCAGGATCGGTATAAATGCATACTTCTATCATAGCTTTACGTAGTTGTGCATTGGGATCCGGAGATTTCCAGGGCTGGCGAAGATAGTGGATATCAGGAGTTCTTACGGTGCTGTGGGTGCTAGGGGGCTGTCCAAAAATAGTGATTGAGCGAGTGAGAATCGTGACGGTGGGAGGGTGGTGCTATTTTAGTTTCACTCTGCTGAGTCATTTTCGAAACCATTATCGACTCCTCGACTTTTCAGAATCTGATAGAGAAAACCCATCACGGGTTCTGCCCCTCCTATTTATTTATTTTCTTTTCCCCACGTTGTGCCCCACAAATACAGCTTCTTCCTGAGACAGGTTTTTTAACGCAAACGAGAGGAACAACCCCCCCTCCCACCTTGAGCAGGAGCTGTCGAGAGGTCAATCACGCTTCCAATTAGCTTTGAGAATCAGAGTCAAACAAGGAGAGCCAAGACAATGGGGGAACCGGTCCGGTTTTTGAGCAACGAGGCGAAGGGTGGATGGATAATTCAAAAATTCGGTGGGACGAGTGTTGGGAAATTTGCAGCCCAGATTGCGGAGCAGATTGTCAGGTACTGTACATCAATCACCGTTGAATGGCTCCAACCGAACGGACAAACGAGAAGGGAAGACAATGATTCTTCTCAACGCTGAGAAGCGAGGAATTGACCCAGCTGATCATAAGATCCTATGGTAGGATAAATATTCATACGAATAAAGTCGCAATAGTATGTTCCGCCCGAAGCACGGATACTAAAGCCGAAGGGACTACAAACCGGTAGGTTGACTCTTAGCTATTCCACCCTGTGGAGTGAAGCAATGAAGCGAAGGGCTCGATTGATTTCTTCCTGACCTGTTACCAGGTTGCTTCGAGCGGCGGAAGAAGCCCTGAAACCGCATTCGAAGCTGTATATCGATATTGTGAGTGACATCCGGGAGGACCACATTCGCGCTGCAAAGCAGGAGATCCGGTCGGAGGAAATCATCGCCACGTTAGAGAGTGAAGTTGAAGCAGAATGTGGGAGGCTGGCGAGCTTCCTGGGCGCTGCGCAGGTCTGTCTCTACTGATACGAGTGGGGCTAAGGCTCCCGCGAGATGGCAAGTAGAGGGTTCCGGAGGCAGCTGATGTGTATTTTTAGATCATCGATGAGATTAGTCCCAAGACGAAGGATATCATTGTTGGTGCCGGGGAAAAGCTTAGCTGCTTGCTCATGACCGCAATGCTTAGGGATAGGGTGAGTTTCGCTTGATCTCCTTTTCCCTTTTTTTTCCAGATGGGCGGGGCTTGCTTGTCCCGCTTTCACTAACCACTTTGCCCGCTTGTGGGGGCGGTCGGCCGCTTAGGGCGTTGATGCGGAATATGTCAATCTCGAAAATATCATTCATGGGTCCTGCTCTGCCAAGCATGGGCTGGATCAGGAATTCTACGACTACCTTGCAAAGCAATTGGGGGAGAGGATACAGGGCTGTGAGGGGAGGATACCTGTCGTTACTGGTGAGTGATTGAATGATGCCTGTAGGGTGCTTATGTCATTGCAACTTGGTCGAGCAAAGCGGAGCCGGACGGGCAGGTCAGGGAACGTGGGGCTTCTCAGGCCTAGCGAGCCGAGTGCTAATCCTTACATTTACTTCTGGCCAGGCTATTTTGGGACGGTTCCCGGGAGTATACTGTCGTCTATCGGGAGAGGATACACGGATCTTTGTGCCGCGCTGCTGGCAGTTGGCCTGGATGCGGATGAGCTTCAGGTTTGGAAGGAGGTGGATGGAATTTTTACTGCGGACCCCAGAAAAGTTCCCACCGCGCGTTTGATACCCATAATCACTCCAGAGGAAGCTGCGGAGTTGACCTACTATGGCTCCGAGGTACGTTTTAGCTATTATTAGTGGCATTAACATTATTATCTTGGGCCATTTTTTCCCCCGAATTTAACTCTATCATATTGGTTTCCCTGCTAACGCATGCTCAAAGGTTATCCACCCGTTCACCATGGAGCAGGCGATTAAGGCCCGTATCCATATCCGCATCAAGAACGTGGAAAATCCCACCGGTGAGGGAACCGTGATCTTTCCGGACTCAATCCCTCGGAAGGGAGAAGAGACACCCACTTACCCACCTCGTCACATACGGCTCAAGTCTCATGATCCACTTTTACGAGAGCGGTCGAAGCGCCCTACGGCTGTGACCACAAAAAATAGCATTGTGGTTTTGAACATTCACTCCAACAGGAAATCCCTATCACATGGCTTTCTTGCAAACATCTTCTCGGTGCTGGATCAATGGCGCCTCACGGTGGACTTGATCTCCACTTCTGAGGTGCACGTGTCTATGGCCCTGCACTCCGAAGTTAGGGAGCCGGACCTCAAAGACGCAATCGAGGAATTGAGGAAGTATGGCACCGTTGATGTTATTCGCGACTTGACTATTCTTTCCGTTGTGGGAAAGCAAATGAAACAGATGATCGGCATAGCGAGTCGTATGTTCACGGCTCTCGCAGAATCGAACATCAATATCGAAATGATTTCACAAGGCAACCTCCCCACTCTTCTTTTCCATTCTTCACACCGCTCGCGATTGGCATGGCTAACGACGACACAACTGCCATAGGCGCGAGCGAGATAAATATCTCCTGCGTGATTAGAGAAATCGACGCGATCAGGGCAATGAACGTACTTCATACAAAACTTTTCATATACCAGGATTCACCATAGGTTTATGTCACCCCCTCGTTTTATTTTTCAATATCCCCCGGTTTGATTTGTTGGGTGGAATTGTGATTTTTATTGTATACAGCCTACTGTATTTGTTGGAAGTACTTGTTTGGAAAGAAAATTGAGTAGGGATAGAGAATGGATATTTAGATACCGTTCTCCTTTGATCCTCCCCTCCTCAATCCTACCACAATACAGCGGTATGAGGAGTGAGGGTTGAGGGATGAGGTGAAGTGTAGTGAAGTGAGATGATAGGCGCTAACCTGTTGCGTTTGTCGTACTGCTGCTGGGTTACTATCAGCTGGCAATTAGTACCGGTGCCCATTACTTGTGTTGCAGCAGCTGTTTCTTTTTGACGGACTAGTATTATACTTGTGGTAGAGATTGTGCGGTTTGGAGAGTTGGCTCCACCTTACGGAGCGAGTGGTTCCCATTCATTTGGTTATATATTACTCGCATATGGGAACCGCAGTTCTCTATGGAATTATTGGAAGATTGGCACTCCATTTGATGTGCTCCTCTGGGAATGATCTGTCCATACGCGAGACACATGACTTTGTATGAGCTCAACACGAGATATCCGAAACCACGTGCCCGCCATACGGAGCCTGGGGTTTACGGGCCGGGGGTTTGTTTGGTTGGTTGGACTGGTTGGAGGGTGATTGGGCTGGGCGAGTTGTTATAGTTGGAGATGGAGGTTTCGTCTGGAGGTCCTGGTGTCCGAACTCGATTGGTCAGGATACGGGTGCTCCTGGAAAATGCTAAATTGGAATAGCTGCATGGGCTTTGAAAGATTTGGAGTATTATAGGACACTTGCACTTTTATTATGCGGCAGGCATCGCTGCGATTCATCTACCGGTAGATTAAGAGCACTTTGAAGCAGTGCCACTCGTACAGTACAGCATGGTGCTCCATATCGAGTTGCCATCCAAACAGAAAAATAAATGAGGAGGACAAACAACCTAACATAATAACATTATCACACTTGAGCAAAACTACCACAGAAGGGTGGTGTGCTTGACAACCGTTGAGCCGCACTCAATGGCACGGAACTTTTTTTTTTCTCCACCCCACCAACTCGCGTCGGAGAGAGCCCCTCCAACCCCTTATTGAGCAAAAAAGGTACCACCTGTACACGACCCCGCTATGAAGCGTACCGCAAGGCTCCTCGATTCCATCGGCCGAGGAGGCCAGCCGCAAGCCCGCCGAACCTCCCCTTCAGGCGTCAGTGTCTTTTCCGGCATCCAACCGACCGGGGTCCCGCACTTGGGGAACTATCTGGGCGCCCTCCGCCAATGGGTCGGGATCCAAGACAACTCGCCCAAGTCTGCCAGGCTCACCTTCTGCATCGTGGACCTGCACGCCATAACGCAGCCGCAGGAGGTAGAGCAGTTGCGGAAGCGCAAGATGGAGCTGCTTGCTACGCTTTTGGCTATCGGATTAGACCCTAGGAGGTGCACAATTTTCGAGCAGAGTCGTGTGCCGGCACACTCGGAGTTGATGTGGATTCTGAGCTGTTTTGCGCCGATGGGGAGGTTGAATCGTATGACGCAGTGGAAGGTGCGTAAGTTTCTCTGACATTACCTCTCCTCACCCTCCTGGATGATGGTTTCTCTAAGACTTGCTGTTGGGGGGAGTAGAGTAAGCTTGGGGTCTCTTCAGACCAGGATGCCCTCGGGGAGAGGCCTGCCACGGCCGGCTTGAAATTGGGACTGTTCTCGTATCCTGTTCTACAGGCGGCAGACATTCTGATACACAAGTTTGCGCGCCTTTGATTTTGACCGGGGGATTACGAGAGATTGTGGCTAATGGGGGTAATAGAGCTACACATGTCCCGGTTGGTGAAGACCAAGCCCAGCATCTGGAGCTCACGCGAGAGGTCGCATCAAGTTTCAATAAAGCCTTCGGGAAGGATATCTTGAAATTACCCATCACCCTTCTCTGTACCACTCCCTCAGCCTACGCAAGTGCATTTGTATCTCTCTCCCGGAACTATCTAATCAATCACTTTAGCACCGGCAAAGCGCATCATGTCACTCAAAGACCCCACTCAAAAGATGTCCAAATCAGCTGCCGACCCTGCCTCCTGCATCCTCCTGACAGACTCACCAAGAGAAATTCACGACAAGCTCAGAAGGGCTGTAACAGATAGCGTCACCGGCCCTCCGACCTACGACGTGCAGAAGCGACCAGGCGTTTCAAATCTCATTGAGATACTTGCCCACATCCGGCGTCAACAGGACTTTGACAACGTCGCCAGGGACGTCTCGGATTTGAGTCTCAAGGCGTTCAAAGATCTTGTGGCAGACACTATCAGTGAGCACTTGGAACCCATCCGGGACGAGTACGAGAAGATCATCGCGGAGAGTAATAGAGAAGTTCTACGCTTTGTAGCGAGTGAAGGGGGGCGGAAAGCTCGGGAGAGTGCCGAGGAGACGTTGGCGGAGGTTAAAGAAGCTGTGGGAATATAAAAAGCATTGAAGGAGGGTTTGCCGCACTTTTCTGTGTGCGGTATTGTATCATATTTGCTTTAGCTTTTCCTGCGTGGAAACTATTTCCCCCCTTTTCTTTCTTCTTCACCCTTTCTCCTTTTACCTCTAAGGTGGTTACATACGATACTCCCTCCTTCCCGAACATGTAAATCTATCATTTCGGTTCCCAATTTGATGATGGTATCATAGACTATGGCATTCGGAGCAGTAGCATACAATAATAGAATTACAGCAGTCCTCGGGGGTGTCGGTACAAAACGGAATATGTAGTGCGCCTGAAGGGGTGCGGCTGTGGAGTAGGAGGGAGCGCACCATACAAGCCGCAATTTTTTTTGAATTTCATATTAGGTATCATACTCGTTCCTCCTCCAATCCCTCCCTCCCAGCACCCTGGCTCTTTTCTCCATTTAAATTTGCACAGGATCGACAGAGATGGCTCACTGATTCTGAGCCACCCCCAAGCACTTTTACCTCTCATTTTACTAATTGGATTGTACAATATCACTCCACCCCCCCCCCCCCACCTACTGCTACTGCACAGCCTAGCTATGCCCGCTTGAGTTGTATGCCACTGTCCGTATCTACAACATCTATCGTATTGTCACCCATATTGCTGAATATCCTCTAATTTATTTACTCTATCCCAATATCAGAGCTCGTAACTCGCAGGGAAGGGTGTATGATACCATAGTTCATCCACCCCCCCCCCCCCCCCCCCCCCTCCAGGCGTGAGGAGGTGAGATGCACGGAAAGGACTCTCTATCGTTCCGCTGCCTCTGCATGGCTTGGCGGTTCGAATATTTGGACACGGTATCATAGCCTACCGGTACCGTACTCGTGCAGCGCAGCGCAGTACGATGGCATGAATACTTAATTTAGATCAAGAAGCACAGTACGGTACCGGTTATCCGAAAGAAGAAAGAAAAAGAACCAACAATAGGGGGGGGGGATCATGAATCTACAGTACCGGTATGTACCGGTATTACGGTTTTTTCAGATATTGTACGAACTGATTTTTCTACTATATATGTATATATATACTTGTATATTGCGAAATCCCTGCTTCCGGATACGGTACCGTACAGTACATTACTGTACCTCTTGCCTTCTATGGGTTCTCTTACCTCTGCTCGTATTCATTGTGTATATTATGTAGTATGTACAGTCCAGTCGCTGGTACCGGCTCTGCGTGTGGGTACCACGGTGTATGATTGATAGATGGTACATTCTTCGTACTTTTTTTTTTTTTTGTTTGCCTGGTAATTATGTCCGGTGTTGCACGGTATATCGTATCGTGCTCGTATGCAAGTATACTGGCAGTTATTGTTTACCGTAGTGGTTTTTACGGTGGGTGGTGGTAGTCTGTGGTACTTGTATACATATACCCGGTTTGTCCGATATACCTTACCTTACCGTACTCGAGTAGGTATAGGTCCGATACACGCCCGTAATGTAATAATGCTGGAATATTGGTAAAATTCAGGATGCCGCAAGGAACGTCCGGAATTTCCCCCTTTGGATTGAGCCACCCCCC
>LN891145.1:197907-215624 GCA_900010015.1 Tuber aestivum
CCCTACCATAATAATAATTCTGATTACCCAGTATGATATGATATGATATCAGAGTAGTGGTCCATAATAATGTTACAAAATCATAGGCATGTTACAAACTATCTAGGCCTGAAGTGAAAAATACATAATAGAGACTGTCTAATACAATCCTCACACTAAAAGCAGTCTTGATAACCCAAACCCTTTAATATAAATCTTAATTTTTCTTTACTAGCTATTTACATAATCAGGTCTTGGCAGTAATTTTACACAGCCACATGTAACACCTATATTTCAGCCTCGTGTACGTTTTGAAGGGCACGCACCATACGATGGATCTCCAGGGTGGGATTTTGAATTGACTGCTAATTTGTTGGCAGGGGGTGCTCTGGCTGGGTGATATATTTTCGAGTTCCCACCCCCCCCCCTCTGAAGTTCGGGGTTTTTTTCTTGGAGAGGGTTATGCTCTCAAAAGCTTCTTGCACTATACTTACCCAATCACGTCTTGAACTCCGTAGACTTACTGTTGGGATCCTGGATCTTTGCAGGTGATTATATGTGATCCCACTGTTACCGCCCTGATGGGTTAGGGGATATGACGACAGCTCGGACTAACCGCGCTTGATATCTGTAAGCAATCCTTCACAAAAGTATGGTACTCGGTGTGGTCCTCGTAATCGAGCGACGCTCTCTAACACGAATATTTTTGCGCAACACGCAGATATGAGAAAAAGGATGAGGTTGTGTATACGAATGCCGTTCAGTGACGAGCATGGCAGTGGCTTATATTCCACTCAAACTCTTCCCCGGACTCCCCAAAGGTCAGTCCAAAATGCTCCTCCCCGACCTCCCCACTGAATTGCTTTTCGAAATATGCTCCTCACCCGTGCTGGACATACCGGATATAGTCTCCGCCCTGAAAACATGCCGCCGACTGGCACTCGCCCTGGCGCCGATTCTTATTAGAGAGGTATTGAAGCGGCGCAGCAACGAATACTGCAGGAGAGCCCTCTATCATGCCGCGGAAATCCCGAGCCACTTTACCGTCAGGTTTCTGCTGGATAATGGAGCCCTGGATATCCTCTTCATTGGCCCCGTACTTCTCAACATTGCAGCGTGCATCCTGAGCGAAAAGGGGGTGACGACCCTGTTGGATTGCGGCGTCGACCCGAACACCCTCGATGGGCGAGGCCGCACTCCTCTCATGTGTGCAACGGGGGCCAGGGTCGGGGGTGGCGTGAGAGCACTATTGGCCAACGCTAGGGTGGACGTGGGGAGTACTTGGCTTTTCCCCGATTTCACAGCCTTGCATCTAGCTGTCTGGTCCGGGTACGATGACATTGTGCCATTGTTTTTGGAAAGCCCTAGGATAGATGTGAACAGGGTGGACAACATTCAAGGGACGGTATTAGAGGCCATTTCATCTGACTCTAATACTCGGGTGATGGCAACTTTCGTCGGCTCCACAATACTCAGCTTGAGGATTCCTTTGAGAAGGGGGTGGGCGCCTCTACATGGCGCAGTCCTCTGGAATGACTGCATAATTCTTAGGGCTTTACTTAGGGATGAAAGAACTGACGTTAACGTTCTGTCCTTGGAGGGGGAGACGGCATTGTGTATGAGTGTTAGATTTAATAACACGTTCGCAGTACGATTGCTGCTGGCCCACCCCAAAATCCAAATTCATCTAGGAGTTCGATCGATCCTGCATTTCGCCGTTCCGTGGGCAACGAAAGCTGTGATGGAGATCCTACTGGAGGACAAAAGGATAGATGTTAATTTGGTTGACCAAGGTCAAAGAACTGCATTACATCTCGCCGCGGCTCTCGGGAGGGCAGATGTTGTCGAATCGTTGCTAGATCGCGACGGTATCGATGCCGAAATCCTTGATGAGGAGGGACGCTCGGCAATGGGTTTGTTGCTTTCTAGAGCTCCAAAGCTTGCAAGATGGTTTACCATCAAGTTGATTCTAGAGAATAAGGGGATAGAATACCTTGATCTTGAATTGGGACTTTGAATGGATGAATGAAAGTGAAGTGATACAGCAATGGCTAGAATGGATGATGCTGTATTTTTTTTGAGGTTTCTGGAAGGACCTTTATGGCATTAGGGTGGTTTTTATCCTGGATGTATAAGTTTTTTGATTTGATGATCCTGTGTGGGTGAGATGGGACTGTGTGGGAACTCACGGTAAACAAAACCTCCCGAGAAATCTAGTTTTTGTTCTATACTTTAAGCAGTGTTCGTTGCTTGTTAGCTTATTTTCTCTTGTATGGCCTTGGCTTCTAAGTCACTCTGGACCTCCTGTTTAAAATGCTTTTTCCATGAATGTTTACCTGGGATGTTGGAATGATTAGGTGTCCCTTATGCTGTCTGCGGAATCAAAAACTCCCCTCCGTGTTCTGTCTGGTTTCTTTCTGACTGATGACCGTGTCCTCCTTTTTTTCAACTATAGTTAGCGCCCGGAAAAGCCGAGGCAGAAGCCGGAAGTATGCCCAACGTCTGAGGAGAACCAACAGGCGCCTAATGAGTGAGGTACACAAGGGGTAGAGCCTTCTCAAAGTAGAGAAGGCCCAGGAATATAGGGGAGTATCGGGGTTGGTTCAGGCTAGGGTGAGAAGCAAATTTAGGAGCGAAATGCGGGTTATATTTTTGGGAAACACTCACGAGCACTCGTGTTTAGCCCCGACGTTTCGTTCGTGATAAGTTCCAGCGGCGGTTATACCCCTGGTTTCGTTTCCGAGGGATCCGCTGCCCAAATCGGTCTGTTTTCTGCCTTGAGGCTGGTGCTGAAGTTCCGTATTGCATATTATCGGAGACGTCAGGGATTCAGAGCGGATGCCAGGACTGGACCTAGATATCTGTTGGCACACAGGCTCTTCTTCATGAAACCCTCGAATCCTTCGTTGGAGTCTTTATTTCGCTCCCGATCGAGGTCTTGGTATTGGCTGGTTGTTGCTGCTCACCTTGCTCGTCTTGTCCTCACACTCTTGGTCTGTGGGTGGCGGGTTCGGGGGAGGTCCGGTGAACTGTTTTCATAAATATCATAGCTATGATAGGACCTATTTGCTTCCTGTGGTTTTGTACTCTCTATCTGGATGTTTATTCGATGAGTATTGATAGTTTCTACCTCACAGGGTATCATCACTTCTGCTATGATACCAGTTACCCCATATTGCTACATTTTTGTTCCCGCTGAGCCTTTCTCTCTGGGCACTAGGTGGAGGTAAATTTACCCCCTGGATGGAGTTCGAGTGATGGACTATGATGTTAGGGTATTATGAACAGCTTTCGGTGGGGAGTCCAGGGCTCAAGGGTGGAGTAAGAAAAACCTCAGGCGGTCAAGTACGGTGTATTCAAGGACGAGAAATTAGCCGAGATGGGGGTACGGTTTATGCACGGAGGGAAGTGCTGTATACTTGGGGCTTTCTATAAGAAATTCGATGGGATGACTTGGTATTAATTGACTTGATAGTATCTGCGATGAGATATTCCTCTTGCAAAAACCAGTATGGTAGTTGGCTAGGTGAGTGTTATGGGACGACCCGAGTTTTTTTCTTTTTCTTTTTTTCTTCAGAAATTCAGCACTCCTAAGAATACAATGTCATGATACCACTCTATCGACTAATAGTGTCTAGGAGAATGATGCAGTTCTTGAAGTAGGCAGTGTATTCCAATCTTGGGAGTGGGGCTCCGTGCGCTCTGGCCTCATAAAAGAACCAAAGCATTCATGGAAGCAGTACAGTACAGTGTCTGGCCTGAGTCAATACATGTTATACCCGGGTTCGGTTTGCTAGCGGAGTTGTACTGCAATTGGCTTTCGAACGACACTTGATGGGTTTCATCGTGTGAGGGACGGGTTCACAGCGACATGTAGATGATCGCTGGAAGGGGTGTGGTAAAGGGTGTCTATTGAATAATGGTAGCGCGGTAGGTCCAGATATGAGAGTAAAAAGTGGGTATATATAGCAAGAATTAACAATCTCCGTGCGAGTTAGGAGAAGCTTGAGCCCTTCATGTTGAGTGTCCCGAGAAGATAACTTATCTCTCAACAAGCAAGTTTTCAACCAATTTAGTGTTGGGAAGTTTCAATTGCTTTTCCAGATACGCGGGGGCAAAAACAATTGCCTTCCTCCCTCACTTTGTTCTATGATACCACTCCCGTTGATCGTAGACCTGATCTTAAGATGTATTGTCTGGAATCCGACTCTCCCACCCCGTATTATAGCAGGCCTGATCCTACGCTGCAGCCATTCGAGGGACGCTAAAGTCTTCAATCCCCCGCTTCCCAAGGGACAGGATTTCTTAATTCTCCTGGGCTCCTGCTAATTGCGCAGGCGCTAACTGTTCTTGAGATCGTTGCCACCGCACCATCTAGATATCTCACATAATCTCACCGTCGGAGTGATTGTTTATCCTGCTGGCCGGCGGTTTTTTTTGTCTGATAACGGCAGCAATATTGCGTTATTAAACATAATAATTATTGTAGAGTCAAAAAAATGTTCAGGAGGGGAGAGATTATACATTTTTATAACTGATTGCTGAATTAGCAACAAGCTCCCTTCCCGCTCAAAGGAGTAATCATGGTCGGAATATCAACAGCGGAGGCAGTGTTCGGCACGAGGATCCTCGCAGGGAGTCGGTAATTAACGGGTAGGCCCCTAGATTCGTCGGGGGGGTTATCCTCATGGTCCCCGGGGATTGTAAAATCGTCCTCGAGGTTACTAGTGTATACCAGACGTTTTAATTTCTAAAGGGGGTGTGACCAGAATATGGTCAAGGAAAAATAAGACAAGAGAGCCCCAGAAATAGTGTCAACTTCATAAAAAATCTCCTTCACTATCAGGAACACCGAAATATATGGCTCGTAAATGCCCAAATAAACACTCAGATTTGGGGACCAATCCTCTCTAATGCGACCCCAAATCAGCTCCTCAGGATTGTAAGGTACCATAATGTCGCGGGGCCGTATTTGCAGAACTGTGTGGAGTCTCACTTTTGTCTTCCCGCTATTTATCTACTAGTACCCTCGCTTCACTCAAGTCTTCATAAATACTCACTCGTATTTAGTTATTTTGTTTTTCTGTCGACATCGTTAGCCGGGAGATCTTCGAAGCGCCTCGCCCCGTGCTATAGTAGACACTAAGCGGCGCAGGGGAAGGATCTGCCGGGGATGTGATAAGGCGGGACTTGCCCAGGAATCTACGTGAAAAAGCGTGAACCCCCCCCCCCCCGCGCCACCATTACACACAGTCGGCGTCGAGTGGGAATTTGTAAACTGCAATATGATATTAACATGGGTAATCCGATACCGGTAGTACACCTCCCTCGGAATACGTAAAAATTAAAAAAAAGGCAATAGAGCCCCGGAATATTGCGTTCCCCAATTCATAAACATTTTCTTAATTTCCCCTAACGGGAGATAGATACTGACAGCACTCACTGTTGTGTTGATTAATCGACGATTTTCCGTTGGCCTGAGCGTAACACTGTCTACTCGAGTAGCGATAATTACCCCGACATACCGGTATTAACGGTAATATTTCCCACCGCTGAATGCATTGGTGGGCCCGGGGAGAGGGTGCCAGAGGGAGGAGTCTTGAATCTCTGGTTTTGGCACAAAAGAGGGCGGGTAGCGTGCACTGTCGGGGGTATCTTCTATTCTCCACTCCCCCGAATCTCATCTCCCATTTGTCAGATTATTGGAACATTCATCTCCCCGGTCTGGTCCTCTTCCGGGTCCAATGTCCCAGTCGGTCGATCCCTCAGGGAAGAGGAAAAAAAAAAAAAACATTATCAAAATTTGGTAAAGTGTTGTTAAAGTGGATCCGATGGTATTAGGAAACTTATACGGGATAACAATTGGGCTGGGCCGACTTGTGCTAGGCGAAATTATAAACTACTTGTATTTTGCTGATTACCAACTCTATAACTTAAACAATCCAATCACGACCGGTGGGAAGAGGCGGGTCAATAGAAGACTCCAAACAAAACAGAAAACAGCAGATGGAAGCCAGCAAAAACCAAAACATCCTCCGGGACATACCGGTAGATATATGTACACAACACGTGTACCACTTCATTGCCCATTCGCCAACGCCCCAACACCCCGAGGGAGAATCACGTCCCTTTTGACATCCTCGTCTACACACTTCCATAGCACGTCTACCAACTCTTTAAACACCTGCTCAGGGGCATCCACGGCCCAGATAACGTCCAGGTGCTCATATTCCTCAATAACTTTCGCATGCACAAGGTTGACATCTGGTTCCTTGCCCCTTTCGAAGCGTCTGATGAGCCTCGGACCATCAACTAAGTCATCATTGCCCGCGACCCAGAACGCCATCGGGGGACAGCGGCCGTCGTACCACGGCCCTCCATTGGTAGATGGTGACGGTGACAACCCTTTGCCCTGGTCACTACCCCCCTCCTTCCGTTCATTTTCTAGCTCTTTCTGTTTTTCCTGCCTCATTATGCCTTCTCTCTCTAGGTCGACTTCCTCCTCTTCGCTTTTGGTAGATAATATGCATTTATGCCTTGCAAAGCACTCACGGCCAAGCCACCATCTCATCGCCTCGGCGGAGACAAATACAGGTGCGAATTGAAAGAATCTGTCGCGGAGGCCTTTATCCCAGCGGGCGTCGCTCCAGCCGAAAAGGAACCAGAACACACGGTATCCTAGCGCGCCGTATACTCGCGCGGGCAGGGTGGCGTGCATGAGCATCATGAAGGGGATGAAAGCGTGGATGCCAAAGACTATTCGGAACATGGAGGGAGATATGATCTTCATGAATTTGAAGTAGAGTTTATCAATCAGCGGCCCCGCGTATGCTGCTGGGGCGAGTGCGCAGAAGACGGATATTTTTGAACCAATGTCTGGGCGCTGTTGCTTTGCTAGGGCTACGAAGGCTTGGGTAGTGCCTTGGGAATGGCAGATAAGGCCGAGTTTAGGGAAGCGGGTTGTCGAGAGAACATGGTCTATTAAGGCGGGGAGATCGATTATCCCCATTTGTCGGATGTTCCAAGCCCACATTCTAGGATCGGAGTAGCGGAGGATTGTGTGCTTGGGTTTGAAGCCGCAGCGGCTGTTCCCGAGCCAAACGTCATAGCCTCTGTTATCACGTTGGGTCAGAAAATTTGGCGTGCTGGACCCGCGGGAACTTACGCCTTGCATAAATAGAATGCTAAACTATCCTCATCATTGACACAAAAAGCACCGGAGCTCTGAAGAAGCCCATGCATAAGCAAAACGGGATATTTTCTCCTCTTCCCATTCGTATTTCTCGCTCTATCATTCCCACCGGTTTTCTCACCCAGGTAGCAGGGGGGGTCATCCGGATCATATATATGCTGCATCATAATCAAGAACCCGTCTTCCGTCCGAACCTCGAACTCCTCCGCGTCCAGCCCAGCCCTTCTAGCATAATACCCGACATCACACACCAGATTATCCTTTCCCCCAGCAATCTGTTTATTCCTCAATCCCCTCTCACCACCCTGATCCCCCGCACTCTGTGAATCCCTCCGCCGAGCCTTCCAAGCCTTAATCTCCTCCCTCCGCTTTCTTGCACGATCTCTCTCAATCTTGTAGAACGGTCTCGTAGCGTTTGGATTCTGACCACGTAGCAGACTGACCAAACTCACGAGCACCGGGGGTAGTGACTTAACAATGGCTCCTATGATAATGATAAATAAAAAACAAAGCGACAGCACCCCGCTACAGACGCGAAAAACCACGCATTGCAGTCTCCGCAGGAACGTGGGGGGTCCATAAACCGGCAATGGAGGGAACAAGGGATGAGTGAAAGCAGGGGCTTTTTCGATATTGGTATTCCCCACACACACACCTCGTTCTCCTGCAGTGTTCAGGCACTCACCAGCTTTTTGCAGCTTGTTCTTTGCGGTATCTCGAGGTCCGGGCGACAATGCCCTCCGCTGGTCCTTCGCCCCAACGGGAGGACCAAAGTTTCCGTTCCCCCTGTGCTCCCCCTTTTCACTTCGTAACGCGTTCAATTTCCTCGCCTCCTCGATCGGTACGCCGGGCAATCTGTGCCTATCCGCCGTCTCGATCACTGTATCGGTGGACGTGATTTCAATGGCCCGATACGCGGAGCCAGCGTTGTCTGATAGGTCCGGAGTCCCCGGCGACGCGGAGGCATTCTCCAGCGACCTTTTTGGTGAATTGGAGGAGACCATGTTTGCTCACTCAGACATCTCACTCTCTTTGACAAATTCGTGATGTTCAACCAGAGAGGGTGGAGATGGTTGGGGCGAGTACCGTATGCAAGGAAGAAAAGGACTAGGCTTGGAACGTGAGTTAATCATGATCCTCGACAAGGGTAGAAGATGACCTCCTGATGTCAGCGGCTGAAGTAATGCGCTGCAACTCCAATTCCCCTTCCGAGTAGATTTTACATGTGATACGAAAGATCCACTGGACTCTCCCTCCAGTCCCGACACGCGGAGAGTGAAGGTTTTATTTGACACGGAGAAAATCATCACCAAAATTTGGAACACAGTACAAGTACCGGTATTATAACCTTATTTAAGCTAAGCCTCCCCAAGCAATCTTATTTCTCCCGCGAGATGGCTTAATCTATCGAGGGCCACCCCCTGCAGCAACAGTTTTCCCGTTTCAGGGTTAGGGTTAATTGTTGTTGCTGGCTTCTCCTCTGAAACAGCTGATCCCGCAGCTTTATGCTTACCACGATATAAATATCGTATCATGAACAATTCGTAGCGATCGACGGAGGGGGGGAGGGGTTAGCCTATCAAGCCTAGAACGCTAACCCCCCAGCCTCCGGGGTCCCAGGCCCGAGGGTTCGCGGAGCCTAAAAACGCCGATCAAACAAAGCGGGGCGAAGGGGGGAAGTAAGATCCTCACTCACAGCCACCGTAATAGCAGAGGTATGTTACTGTATATTATATTATCATCCCAGTCCCGTTGCCCAAAGCCTTACCGGTAGAGCTGAAAATCCGCCGGGGTGGGGGAAGAAACACTAAAAACTTATATGCTTACATTACACCTCGCCAGTCGGTTCCGACTCCAACGCCGTCCGTTTCGTCCGGCATAAACTAACTTCGGGAGTTTGGTATCGTGGCTATAGTACAGTACATAGACTGCTATACTACCGTAGACCCTTCGCCTCCTCCAGTGAAACTACCGCTCAAGGCGGGGGGGTCTGGCTGGCGTCACAGCCGCGGAGTCTCGGATTGATTTGAGGCCGGGGGCGTACGAGTCATTTCCTATCCCTCCCTTGGGCGCTAGGTACCGTATGATAGCTGCACTGTACCGTGCTCGAACAGCCCACCCGGAATATGAGAGCGCTTATAGCGTAAGAGGTTGTTTGGCGTAAACGTCCGGTGATACGGAAATGGGCGTGGTGGGCGTTTTCGCGGATGGCACTGTGTGCCCTTCTAGTAAGGTGCCCTACTGTGTCGCAGCTTAGGCCCTAGCACCGGGAAGTTACAGATGATGCGGTGATGGGATTGTCCAGTGACGGCAAGAAGTGGCGCTTGATGCCCCGTGCGTAGTGGGCCTTACCGGGTTTGAGGTACTTGTACTCGTACCTGTCATGCGGGCGGGACCACCGTAAGTATGATAGGCATTTAGGCATGCTGGGAGAGAGTACCGGTAGTCACCTGAGCTCCTGGGGGGGGGACCGTCCCGCTGGACCTCGCAAGGGAAAACAATAATAGGAAAAACCCGACACAAACTCCCATCAAGTGATGTACTGTGCCGGTACGGCCATACAGTTTTAACACAGACAAGGAAATGAAATTTCATCGCCCCATACCGGCATAACCCCCACCGTCTCCTCCTCCTCCTGCCCATCAAATACCTACTCTTGTCACCAGAACGCACCACTTAAATCACCCCAGGTATTACAACAACTGTCTTATCTTACCCCATATTTCGCAAGACCCCTCCGAGCTCCTACCCTCCCTCCCTCCCTCCCTCCATTGCTTTTTTTTCCCCACAGAATGAAAAAAACATAAGCCAACACAGCCCAACGAAGCCACCTCACTCACTCCCTCTTTCGGGTCCTCTAGTAGCTTTCAACCCATCCACATCCACCCTAGAACCGCCAAAGTCTCTCTCTCGCGAGTGGGCACGAACCAACCCTCAAACCGATATACACGAGTATGATACTCACCACGTTCCCACATGATACTAAACATCCTTATTCACAGGGGGGGGGGGTTAACGTGTCGAAGAGCACGAGTGAGTTCTCATGACCAGCAAACGACCACCGCCCCAATCATCCACCCATCCATCCATCCATCCATCCATCCATCCATCCATCCATCCATCCATCCATCCATCCACCAACTTCCAAACTACCGGGTAGGAAGTAGCTGAAAGTAAATGGACAGATCCCAGCAGGACCACCACAGCACAGTACAGATAGCCTAAATGATCTTCCACGCGTGCAGGGTACCTACTTGTACTGTACTTACCCACATACAGTACCCACCCAATCATCCACACCCACCCGTTACGCTACGGTAGGGGACAAAGTAGACTACCGTACCGTTTACTTGCACAGCACAACAACATGGGTAATCTAGGATAACTCAGTTGGCACCTTAGTTATGGTAGAACACGATAGAGGTTTCATCCATCCTTCGCCATCCCCCGCCCCACCTTACTACATATCATATCATACGGTACGAGTACAGTACAGTACTGTACGAGTATGATACTCGCACACACCCACCCACCCACCAACCAACCAACCGACCACCCCAAAAATCAATCAACCACGCGTCCATCCGTTACTCAGCGTCCTAAACGGGCCTTAACCGCCACGCCGCCACGCCGCCGCCGCCGCCGCCCGTCTTCGTCGCCTTCGCTCCCTCCTAATTTGGAAAGTCGGTCGGTGGGAAAAGCACAGCACAGCACAGCACAGCACATATCACCATAACTTACTGTACTAGTACTAGTACTGTACTCGGCTACTGTGCACGCTAACTTAAACTTACGGAAATTAAAAAAAGTCGATATCGTACGGAATTCTAATTTTTATAAATAAGAATGAAGAAATAAAAATAAATGTAAAAAAAAAGAAGCCACAATATGGTACCTCAGCCCCCCAAGACATGGGAGAGAAAGGGGAGAAAAGGGAGAAAAGGGGCAAGCAAACGAGCAAGTAGAATTGGCATCACAAGGGAGGTAAAAAAATAAAAATAAAAAGCGAACCAGGTAAAGTATCATATGTAAGTGCGATGGTGATGGTAAATTATATCGTACAAGAGGTAAAAAAAAAAAAAAAAAGGAAAACATTCGAGTGAGAGGGGGAGAAAAGATCGCTGACGAACAAAAACAACGAAACGAAACCCATATCGTACCAACACTCCAGACACCGAAAAGGGACTGTACTGACAAAGAAAATAAAAAGAAAGCGTGGAAAGAGCCTGCGAGTATGAAACGTAGAAAGAAAAAAAGATACAAGGTATAGGGAGAAGAAAAAAAAGAAAAAAAGAAAAAAAAAGAGGAAGTCTTCTGGAATGAGCAGAGAAAAACATTAGCCCAAGTCCGTAATATTGTACGATAATCCCAAAGTCCCACCAAACCAAACCAACCAAACCGGCCAAATCAGTCTACCCTATACCATTTCCGGAATTTTATGGACATAAGGAAAAGGCTGGAGAGAGAGCTTTTTTTTTGTTCCAAAGAGCCAATCAGAGATATCATACGAGAACCGCTCGTGAGAAAGAAGAAAAGTGTACCATAATAAACCCCACCGTACCAATGATATAAAACAGAAATGAAAGAAAAATATATATATAAATATAAATCCAAAGTACGCCAACCCTAATGCTCCCCAGCAAACATTGGTTTTCTAGCCCATCCGACCAAACACCTCCACCCAGAACCCTTCTCTCTCCCCTCCTCGAGCACGTCTCCGATTGTGTCGGTAGTGAGATCGCACTCGCCATCACTCTCTCCCTCGGTTTTCATCATCCACTTCTCCCAAATCCAACTGCCTACCAACCCAGTGATAGGAGAAACGTTTTCCACGCTGCCGCCCCCGGCATTGGGATCTTCCCATGCCTTGAGCTTCCTACGGACCTCCTCTTTGACCATTTCCAGATCCTGTGACTCGTGTGGTGGTAACTGCATCTCGCCCTTAGAGGGTACTTTCGGTTTGGCACAGGGTGGGGACATAGGGAGGAATATCCAGCTGCGCTTAATTTCGCCAAAACCGGCCCTATTCAGGCGGGAAACCCAGCGTTTTGTAGGAGCCGCATCGTAGCCTTTTGACTCGAGAACTTTGGAGAACTTGGCTGCGAGCTTAGCTCCGAGTGGTCCTGCGTTTACAATGTCATTGTCGAAGAGGGAGAACTCGAGATGTCCACCCGGCTTCAGTACGCGGAGGCACTCCTCAAGGCAGAGGTCATATTCGTCCATATCGTTGTCTGGTGAGTTCGCTGGGACGGTTGCCTTTAGCGCTAGGTACAGAGTGCGCGCCGAGACCACGTCAAAGTGGTTCTGAGGGAATGGGAGTTTCCACAGCTTGGACACCACGAGCGGGCGGTGGTTCTGCGGCCCCCGGCACTTATCCGGGGTCCTAGAGGCCTTCTCTTCACCTTCGGGCTGTTGCCTTGGTCGAGACGCGGTTGTTACGGTGTAAACCTTTGCTTTTGGGTAGTCATAGGCACAATGCCATCCCCAGTCGGCTACATAAATTATTAGTGGGCATTTTCCGATATGCACCAAATTGTGGAATTCATACCAATAGGTGCTCCACCGAGATCTAGGACACGCCTGCGCTCATGGCTTCCTGTATAGATTCCGCTTGATACGTTCTCGAGCATCTGCGTAGCACGCTGATCCATTTTTGTAGTCGCACGTCTGGTCAGACGCTTTGCGGAAGCGGCCAACAAAGTCTCGTGTCCGGGGCTGATAACAACTCTGCCAAAGTTCATCCACCTCAGTGCCATCAAGGCCCATAAACTAGTCAAGATCCCTTCTTCAGCCTCTCGTTGTCGGACGGTAGCAGTAACGACCTCATCCGGCGATCCTGATCTCGCCTTCTTGCCCGATGCAAGGAGAGGGTAATCGCTTCTTAGATGATTACATATTCTCTGTGCTTGTAGAGCATCGAAGCGAGGCATACGGTGAATGAAAGGGTCGCTATCGCCGGACCTTTTGACAAAGCCCCTAAACGCCTTGAGATATGAGGAGTCGGTCTTTGGAGTCTCCTCTTTCTCGATTGCGCTAGTAGCTGGCTTCTCATCCCCCTCGTTTTTAATCGTCTTTGGGGATGACGATCCCTGATTAGTAGTGCTGGTAATAGGTGAAAGAATAACGGTAGCTCGGTTGTTTGTCTCACCCGCAGTATCCGCTTCCGTGTCCTTTTCCGCGGTCGCCGAATACTCCGGTAGGGTATCCTTAGAATCTCGAGTTTTATCAACAATCTTCCTCTCCTCTTCGGTCTTCTTCGCAGAATCCGTTGTCTCGAGTTGGTTGAGTGGACACTCGATAGGGTTCTCGGTTGCGGCTGATAAATCCCCTGGATTCTCGGCTATGACCTCTTCCACTGTAACCTCTGTCATTTCCGTCTCCTTTACTATCGTATTCTCCAGATCCGAGCTGCTGCTGTCTTTTGCGGAAAACAGTGGAACTACTCCGACTCCTGGTTCTTCGTCGAACAACACTGACATGCTCTTAGCGATGGTTTCATCATAGGAGTCCGTCTTCGCCGCTGGTTGACGTGGTGTATAAGACCTGTTCGTAAGCGCTGGGCTGCCGGTCGCGTGATCGGCGATTCCACACCATGTATCCGAAGCGCCGGGGATAAATGACGAGTAGAATAATGTTGGGGACGGAATGTTGATGATGCCCAAGCCTTCAGGTATCGAAGTCGGCCGGTTAGGGATCTTGCTCAATCTTTTTGTGAAGCGCTTGTCTTGAACGTCTGGCGTTGGTGGTGGGGGTCGGCGAGGCGGAGATGCTTCGGAAGTGGTCGATTTCACCTGCGGCACGTATTCGGGATCCACGCATTCCGTGTCGAGGAACAAGGTTGGCTTTGGAGGAGGTGTTGGAGGCGTCGAGACAACGGTGGTAGCCGTGAGACTACCCTGTTCCTCTAGCGATGTTGTTGAACTGCGAGGAGGGGTGGTAGTGGTAACAACGAGTGACCTTCTAAACTTTGGGGGAGGTGTTGGAGGTGTATCAGACAGCGAACCGCTGGATGTGTTTCTCCGGTGGCTCATTGGGACGCTTCGGGGTGGACTTCTTGTTCTGGGACTAATTCGTGGGCTAAAACTATCCACACTCTCCTTGATCCTCAGTAAGTAGTACCCATCCTCGTCGTCATTCCCGTCCGCATCCGAAGGATGCGACGATAGATCCTCCTCAGAGTTGACGGAATCCTCTAGGGAATCATCGAAAAGATACTCGTATTCCTGGTATAACGCATCCTGACCATGAGCGCCAAACGCCGGTCTCGTTCGGTTTTTCCGAAAGGTGGTCGGGTCAAAGTCTGGGTCGAGGTAAGAAGGGGAATTCTTCCGTGGCCTTCGCCCAAGGAAACCTTTCGAGCCCTTTGCCATGACTGAACTAGCCGGCGCACTTGTTGCAGTCAAGGAAGCAGTTGGCGAGCCGGACCTCTTACCGAAAAATCCCTTGTGCATTCTTGAAGCCCGTGGAGATGTCGAGGTCGAAGAGTCAGTCGAGCCCCAAGGAGAGAATGGTCGCGGGAGTGGTTCTGTGACTGCCATTGAAGTAGCAGGCGATGTGGGATTATTTGCAGGATCTGACATTGAGGGATACATAGCAGACGTAGCCCGCCTGGGGGACCTTGCCCTGGTATTGATTTTGAACATATTGAGGGGAGGGAACAGTGAAGGAGAAGGGACACCCGACGAGAGGGATCTGGAACGAGTACCGGTAGAGGTCCTAGCAGCAGATGGTGGGTCCGATAGTGAGGGAACCAGAAGGGAAGGAGACCAGGCTATATTACTTGGACGGGGGGGGGAATGGTTGCTAGTAGTAGTATTGCTAGTTTCTGGGGACGGGAACCGTGTGGGAGTGAGCGAGTGATGGCTCGTCGAAGAATTCCCGAAGTCGTCGATTGGAGAAGCGGCGCTATGGCCTTTCTCGGCGCTCAGACGTAGTAGGGGTGGTGGACGATTCCTCATTTGAAGGGTTCTTCAGGTTCGGTGTTATAGGAATATTAAACACTTATTACCCACCGGCGGGGCGGATTGCAGATGGCCAGGGTAAGAGGCCGTTACGGCGTGCAGCCTCAGGCAGAGTTACTTTTTCGCGAGCGCTGTACTAGTAGCTGTACAAAAATCAACTGGGACCCCGAACCGGTCGTCGATAAACAAGAAGAGGTTAAGAAGGGGGGAGGTTGAGGACAAAGTAGCTGGGGTACGATAGTCAGCTAGTGTGTAGAGGGGGGGGGGCTGTCGCAGTTGTGGAGCAACCGTGATCCTTAGCTTGCGCTCCGGCACAACCCTCCAGGGCTTATGGGGTTTTTTTTTTAATTTTATTTAGTCAGATCTTAGGATATGTATTGGGTCGACAAACCAAAGGGCTGATGGTCAGGCCTTTCAGGAACGAAAGCTTTCGAAGGGCGGGAAACAGGAGAAATGAAATCGCCGGAATAAACTTTCGGGGGGGAAGATGTCCAGGAAGGGGGATGAGAGGAATATCTAGTAGCAGGCAGCGGACAGACATCCACCCAAAAGCGCGGTATGGACACAGCCAAAGACACGAGCATTAGGATCACCATGCCTTGCTGTAGAGCGATATTACATTTGCTTAACTCCTGTCTGCTGCTGCCCCTTCACGGCCAAAACCTTCCGCATAGGCACATCATCCTGTTTTTCCTTTTTCCATTCCTTTGAACTGGAGCACACCTTTTTTTTTTTTTTTCCTTGCCTTGCCCTCAGATCAGAGATTAGAGAGGAGAGCAAGCAGGCCTCGAAATGATTATGCAAGTAAGCGACCTCTAAATCGGTGTCTATAACGACGAGTGTCGAGTTCCTGATGAGGGGGGGGTCCCTGAGCCCCCCCATCAGCCCCCTCCCCCCCGTTTCGATACCTCTTCCCTTCTCTTTCCTTAGTTTGTCATTCAACTTTGGTATAGTATACCTTGCCATCCGGAAGGCCTCCACCTCGCTTTGCTGACCACTAGGACAGAGACCGAAGTTCAAGGTATGGTACTTGTATGTAGTGGTTGAGAAGCAAAAAAAGGAAAGAGGAGGAGGAAAAAAAAGCACCAAAGGTGCTCGCTTTATTCCAGTGGATCATGTTTCAGTCCCCGTAGGCTTCCGAGCGAATTGCGTCGTACGGTACCCGTACTTTGCTCTGCGACAAGGTTCCCGATTTCTTGTATCCGCAGTAACGAAGGGAGAAAAAAAAAAAATCATCTTTGACCCTGCAACAGCAATGGAGAAACGGCTAAAGAGGAACCACAATCTATACAGATTCTTCTTCTCCTTCTGCATCTTCAAGTTCCTCTGCATCCTATCCCTTTCCCTTTCCCTCTCTAACCTCCCCACCTAACCTAAGCGGCGTGTGGTAGTCCCCTCCACAGCCCGTATCGTATTCTCGCAAAAATAGGGTGGCCACATAAATGACATAGGTTACCAGCATCCTGCGACCTGCAACTGTGGTAGTAAAAAGGAAAAACCCCTTACGACAAGCACAAGTAACTATGATATACCTGCACACGGGTAGACTACTGCCAGTAACCCCCAGTGCAACCCAACTCCCCCACCAAGGCACCTCACGCTGTACTCGAGTATGATACTATACCAAAGGTTAGAATACGGTAATAATGCGGCCCACACCACATAAAGTCGTACTGTACCGGTATCACCACCCCTTCACCCACTTCAGCAAACAACAGAGGGAGAGAGGGGGAGAGAGAGATGTAAATCTATGAGTATCGCTGTAGCACATCCCACACCCCGACGCGATTTGTGGCTGTCCAAGCAATACCAAACCAAGGGTCTGAGCGAGACATCTCGATTGGTGGAAATCACCCTGCGTGCGAAACTTCGCGCGCGCTTCCAAGGGCTATCCCCAGTTTGACCTCGCGCTGTCTTATGTATTCAAATTCCGAGCCAGGTGGGCCTCCTCACCCGCTCCGTCGAATCGAAATTTCCAATGGTCTTATAACGGGCGGGGCTTCCAAACAAAGGATGTGTGCGAGAGACAGATGTCCATTGCCCACCATGTTATGATACTGGTACCGGTAAAGTGACAGTACCGGTACTCGAATACCGGTACTGGATGACGGTATCACCATTGTCGATGATTTACGGTCATTTGGCCTGGACTTCCGGCGCGGTACCACCATACTGTACTCGAGGAGTAAAGTTTGTGATGTCGTAAAGGGGTCCAACGCCCCCCTCCCTCCCAATTCTGGCGAGTCACGTCTTATCGGATGGTAGGTGATGGCGCGAATACTCCGCACTGTACCCTACTGTACCGGCGCACGGTATGGGGATGGCAAGATGGGAATCCCAGAAAAATAAAACACAAACACATAAAAATGCAGAACAAAGAAGAAAGGAAAGACGTGGCTCCTGGCATTCTTTACTTCTTTGAGTATTAAGGGCAAATGAGGGAGCGAGAGAGAGCGAGAAAAAAGAGGAAAAAAAGGAATCCACCATAACTCCCGTGTGATATGCGGTTGTGGAGTTGTGTGCGACCCTTTCGTCTCCCTCACCAATAACTCGCGCCTCATCACGCAAGAAAAGAAAAGAAAAGA